>JAJAGP010001008.1:190000-249163 GCA_025084515.1 Ancistrus triradiatus
TATCATTAAACCATTCATGGAACCTGGAGGAATTTCCTAAAAAAGCCTAAACTGAAGAGGGGTGATCTCCGCTCCCTCAGTTGGCACTGCATCAAGAACCGTCATTCATCAGTATTCATCAGTAGAACCACATGGACAAGGGATTCCTTTATCAAACCTTCATCAAGCTCTACAATACAGAGTTACATTCACAGATACCACTTAAAACGTTACTGTGCTACAAAGAAGCCTTATGTTATAACCATGTCCAGAATGGGCGTCGGCTTCTCTGGGCTCTCTTTACTCCCCAAAAACGTTTTTTTTTTTTGTGGATTCTGCTTTTGTACCAAATCATGAATAATCACCTGTCTGAAATCACATCATTAATTAGTTTTTCATCTCATTATTAGCCCTAAATTGGCCCTGGCTGTTTTTGAAATGTGTTGCAGGGCCTGAAATGCAGGAATGGATGTTTATTAACATCAGTTTATGTTTATCAGCTTCATACTGTCTGCAGTGAAATAAAAGTCAAAGTATCCTGGAATGAAAAGTAATCACTGCATTACCAGTAGTAATACTGAAGTACAGCAGTAATAATAAGGTGACAGTAATAGCAGTATTAATTGCAGCATTCCTAGACCACAGGGTAATTACAGCAACCCCAGTGCCAGAACGTTCTGCCCTCCCCTCCCTGAACACACCCCTCCCCTCCCCTCCCCTCCCTGAACACACGTTACACAGGTGTGCAGTGATTGTTACAGGTAAGGAGCACACACAGTCAGAGGTAAGCCTCCGTCAGAGAGGGCTTAATGCCGCTTTACCCCTCTCCTAAACCCCCCTTAGTCCGCACTGATGTTTTGACTGAGTGATGGGTTCCAGAACACACACACACACATGCACGCACGCACACACGCACGCACTCATGCACGCACGCACACACACACACACACTACAGCGTCTATAAGCAAGTGATTTAACTGTGTCTGATAAAATTTCTCATCACGTCCCATATATAACGTAGCAGCGGACTTTTATTTTGGAATGTTTTCAAAAGTCCAGCAGGGTTTTGGACTGGGAAGATGATGAAGATCAGGTGAGATTTGTGGTGCAGTGACAAGTCTGACAATTCTTCCACATGTGCAGGAAAATGTACAATACAGACAAGGACATAGAGTGTAAACCTACAAGTGTTTGAATCAGTGAGTCGTTTAGTCATAATGAAGACTCATTCCTCTTTGTTCAAATCAATGAATCATCTCGTGCTACATGATACATTTACCAGGTCAGTGTTTTAATCAGTGAATCATTTGGTCATAGGGAATTTTCATTCCTCTCTCTTCAGGGAGTCAGAGTTTGAATCAGTGAGTCATTTGGTCATGAGCCAGATTCAGTCCTCTTTGTTCAGTGAGTCAGTGGTCGAATCAGTGAATCATTTAGTCATTATGAAAATGCATTCCTCTTTATTCAGTGAGTCAGTGTCTGAATCAGTGAATCATTTGGTCTTGAGCCAGATTTGTGTCTCCCTTGTTCACCGAGTCAGGATTTGAATCAACAAATCATTTAGATACAACGGAGATTCACCACCTTCTTGTTCAGTGAATCAGTGAATCATCTGGTTCTAAACGATACGTTTAGCAGGTCAATGTGTGAATCAGTGAATTACTTGAGAATATTCATTCCTCTCTCTTCAGGGAGTCAGTTTTTGAATCAGTGAGACATTTAGTCATAATGAAGACTCATTCCTCTTTGTTCAGTGAGTCAGTGTTTGAACAGAGATTTGCCACCTTCTAGTTCAGCGAGTTGGTATTGGAATCAGTGAATCATCTGAGTCTAAATGATATCTTTAGCAGGTCAGTGTTTGAATCAGTGAGTCCTTCAGTCATGACTGATATTCACTCCCTTTGAACATGACTGATATTCGCTCCTTTCTTTTTCAGGGAGTCATTGAATCATTTGGTGATTATCAAGATTTATTCAGTGCATTGGAGTCATTGAATCGTCATGACTGATATTCTCTCCTCTCTTGTTCAGTGAGTCAGTGTGTTTGAATCATTTGGTCATGAGACTCATCTAACTGTGATTTATTCTTTTATAATTCTCTCAATGAATGAATCTCCCTCCGGTTCACTGGATCTGAGCTGAACGACTGCAGAGTTTTAGCATTTAATAACACATGAACCGGGCAGCACGGTGGCACAGCATTCGGCCTGGTCATCTCACCACTGTGTGGAGTTTGCATGTTCTCCCTGTGACTGTATAGCTTTCCAAGACCCCAAAGACAGCTGTTAGATCTCCAAAGTGCCCCAGTCTGAGCATCACATGATCTACTGGAATTAAACCTGAGCTGTTGGAATGTGGACGGCACACAGAGAAAAAACTGTTGTGACCACAGAAATGAGGAAAAGCATGACGTGTGTGTGTTTATGAAAAACCGGGGTGTGAATGGCGTGTCACGACCTCTGCCGGTATCGATTTTATAACCAGAGGTGAAGGTAGGCCGAAATAGTCCGGTACTGCATACTGCTAAAAGATAGTAAGAGCAGCTGGCACATTCAAAACATTCTTCCCGCTCTGCATCGGACCGATCTCCAGTGTTACGGGGTTTTTGAAGGCAGATGTTTGTTGCAGAACCTCCCAAACAAAACATGTCGTCAAATAATTTGTGATATTTCATGATATTCTGTTTAATTCCAACAACTATAGAGTGAGATGCCTTTTAAAAAACGAGCAAAACAGACTACAAGCAAGACAACAATGATCTCACTCCATAAACAGCAGGGTTGCCAGATCCCCCAAAGAATCAAGCAGTCAGGTTTATGGAAACAAGCCCAGAAGAAGCAAATCAGCTCCTAAAACAAAAAGGGCACCTAGTGGTATATGAGCGAGAAACCACTAGGCCATGAAATAATAATAATAATAATAATAATAATAACAACGTATATTTTATTTCAACTTTATAGGCTGCCAAACCAACTTGCAGGAATATTGGATAGAGAGAGACAAGCTCAGGAAGCACAAATAAGCAACTACAACTTTAGAAACAAGCCCCAAAAACCTGATTTGATAGGAAAATAAGTAAAGTCGCTCATCCCTTTGTCGACAAATGCCATGAACAGACGTAAAGAATATTTGGACATTTAAGAGAAAGGTCAGACGTCAAACATGAAGGACGCATGAAGCCGAGGTGAGTGGAACGAGACGAAGCGAAGAAGGACGTGTTGGTAAATGAAAGCGGCGTAAGGTGCAGCGTGTACAGTGATGATGTTTATGAAGCGTCTCTAGGCGGGCTCAGGGGCATGTTCACGCAGAGCGGCACGCCGTTGACCTCGGACCTGTAAATCTGACGTTTCCTCTCGGTCGGGGCGTCGATCTTTTTTTGTTTTGTTTTCTTGCAGGATGTTCGACATCCTCCGGCGCTTTGTCTCCTGTAATCCGCTTTTATTGCGCCGCGTTCACTCTGAGTTCAGTCATGAAACCCGACTTGCCCCGGTGGATCAGTGAGTCATGCTCCGATGCCACCTTTATGCACGCTGCCTGCTTGTTTTGTTGTCGAATCTTCGACGGAAACCGGCATCCTGTGCCTGTGGCCTGACAATCGGCGCTCGATTTCGGGTAGAACGTGGGGTTTTGTCTCGTTAATCGCCGCCTTTAATCCAAACAGAGCATCGAGACGGGGCCCACCCAGGTGAGGAGGGCCTGAGGAGGGATGCAGCTGTTTGCTCGCGGTTCATCGCGGATAACACAATAGGCGTGTGTGTGCGTGTGTGTGTGAGTGTGTGTGTACTTTTTTACTATGGGAATCCTTGCTGTTCAAAGCCTACATAGTTCCTCTGGCAAATAGTTTGCTTGTTTGTGAGTGTGTTTGAACACCAGCCAGCTGAGATGTGTGTGTGTGTGTGCGTGTGTGTGTGTGTGTGTGTGTGTGTGTGTGTGTGTGTGCGTGCGCGCGCAAGTGCTATTATCTCTTTCTAATCGCTCACTTCCTCCGGAGTTCCTGACCTCTCCTGCACACCTTAACTCGGAATAATTCGTCTAAACACGTGTACAAATGAGCCCTAAGGCACCGGGAGTGTGCGGTTAGTTTCGGAAATGCCATAATAACGAGCCGAACGCCTCGACTTTGAAGTGCTTTCGCATTAAAAAACAAAATCTCGCCTCGCTCCCTAATGGAAAAAAAATATCACGCGCAGTAATGTCGGAGCCAATATTGTAAGCAAAGTCGTTAAACAGATGACATTTGGGAAAATTACAGGGGGGAGAAATCCGAGTGTGTACGAACCTTGTACGAACTTCCTGCCGTTTGCACAAACCTCCGGTGAGAAATCTTCGCAGTGACCTTTTCCCATGATCCTCTGTTGACGCATCACACACCGGCACGTACCGTGCTCTCGGTAAAGAGCGAGTCAGCGAGTCGGAGTCATTCGCATTACGATACATTCGTAATCTGGAAGCCCACGATCTCTTACAGCGTATCAAACGGACCTGAGCAAAACGCATAGCAGCTCAGCTGATGAGGCCCCCCTTGCCATTGGCCTTGCCCTTAAGTGAGGTCACGCCTTGTACCCTGTGAATGAGACACACGAGCCTGCCTGGTTCGTATCCCCCTTCTGTTGAGTGGTGGTCTGTGTGATCAGGCACCTTTACAGTTCTGCTCCTCCGTGTCCGTCCTACGCCTGCCCCGGACCGTCCTGTTCTACTCTGGCCATTCTTTGAGCTGCAGCGACCTTCCAGAGACTGACTCGGGTTTGGTAGCGTTTGCAAGTTACGATTCCAAAATGTGAAAAAATACATTTAAGGTGTAATATGTAAGAATTAGACTAAATTACATGCAAATAAATTTTTTTTATAATAATTTCAATAAACAGAAGCTAATAATAACAACAGCAATAATAATAATAATAATAATAATAATAGTTGTTGCTGTTGTTGCTTTTATTTCTGTATTTATTATTATTATTATTTTTATTATTATTTTTATTATTATTATTATTATTATTATTATTATTATTATTATTATTATTGTTGTTATGATGATTATTATTAGTGGTAGTACATTTAATTATTGTATCATTATTATTATTATTATTATTGCTGTTGTTGTTTTTATTTTATGTATTATATTTTATTAAGATGCTTATTATTATTATTATTAGTAGTAGTAGTAGTAGTAATAGTAGTAGTATTTATTTATTTTGTATTTATTATTATTATTATTATTATTATTATTATTATTATTTGTTTATACATTTTTGCACTACTCACAGCCTTACATTTGAAGCATTAGTATACAGTACTGTGCAAAAGTCTTAGGCCACCATTAGTTTAGTTGTTTTAGCAATCCTGTAATGACTGTACATAACACATTGTCAACAACAAGACTGGCTCCAAAAATTTCAGACTTGGATTCATTACTCCATAATCCTCTTTTCCACTGATCTTCATTCCAATCTTTCTGCGCTTTAGTGTCTTACTTCTCGCCCTGTGTCCCTTCTGAAAAAGTGGTTTCTTGGCTGCTACCCTAAATACTTACCCCTGTAGATTATAGAAGGTGTTTTGAATACTGCATACAAATATCTTGCATTTTGTGGTTGTATTCTAAAAAAAAGATTGAGAAAAAATGTATATATGTATATATGGTATATCTAACCTAATCTAGCGGTGGCCTAAGACTTTTGCACAATACTGTATCCATCTCTTTGGCCTGTGTATGAACATGTGGAGCTTAATCTGACTTGTCAGAAATGCTGAATAGCTCCGTGTTAGTCCTCCGAAAGATCCGAGCTCCACTCAAAACACTAATAGGCTTGCGCCCGTGTTAGCCCATTAGCGTTAAAGTGGGGAATTAGCCAGCTATGATCTCCAAACCTGCCAGGAAACAGATGAAATATGGCTAATCCTGAATGCTGAAGCGATCAGGCTTTAGGCATCACGTCACATAAGGTTTACACGCTTTGACTGTTTTATTATGGTCAACTTCCATTCCTGCATTTCAGGCCTGCAACACATTCCAAAAAAGTTGGGACAGAGGCAATTTAGTGCTAATAATGAGGTAAAAAACTAAATAATGACGTTCTTTCAAAGTCTTTGAGGAGCAAAGATGGGCAGAGGATCTCCTGTTTATCACCAAATGTGTGAGAAAATGATTGAAAGATTTAAAGAAAGAAAGACTGGAAGGGATTTATATATTCCTCCCTCTACAGAGCATAATATCATTAAACCATTCAAGGAATATGGAGGAATTTCCTAAAACGCCTAAACTGAAGAGGGGTGATCTCCGCTCCCTCAGACGGCACTGCATCAAGAACCATCATTCATCCATAGCTGATAGAACCACATGGGCAAGGGATTCCTTTATCAAACCTTTATCAAGTTCTACAGTACAGAGTTACATTCACAGATACCACTTAAAACGTTACTGTGCTAAGAGGAAGCCTTATGTTATAACCATGTGCAGGAGCTGGGCTGCTGTAAAACTGACGCGTCCAAAAAGTGACATGAAAGTTGCGGAGCTCTGCACGCTCCTTTTAGCGACGGGCGTGTCTGAAAACCCACAAATGAAGGTTGGAATCTATAGGTAGGTCTGTCATATACGACGCCACAGATATATCACCCACAGTTAACACGCGGAACTTGGGTAAATCAGGCGGATCGTCGCAAATTACGCGGCACTTAAAACTTCGTGATGACATTCTGTTATCATTTCCCCGAGTGACTGACTGCAGGCTTGATTACGCCTTGATTTGAGAGCCGTGTGCGTGTGTGTATAAGTGTGTGTGTATAAGTGTGTGTGTGGGGGGGAGTTGTTGATAAGCATCTGCTTTCTTGATGGCTCAGTGGCGGTTGATTTGGAGTTGAGTGTTCGTTAGGAGGATGAAGGGAGGACGTAGGGAGCAGCATGGAGGGAGGGTGTTTGTTTGCAGCGTGCAGCCAGGATACGCTCAGGCCACCATGGCTGAGATTCAGAGATGGACAGATGAAAGCGAGTGCGACTGAAAGGGGCACGGCCGGCGAGGAGCACCTGAGGAAACATCTACGCCGTGATAAGATCGCTCCTGCACCAACACAGAAGATAT
Source organism: Ancistrus triradiatus (assembly GCA_025084515.1). Classification (NCBI taxonomy): domain Eukaryota; kingdom Metazoa; phylum Chordata; class Actinopteri; order Siluriformes; family Loricariidae; genus Ancistrus; species Ancistrus triradiatus. The sequence goes on from JAJAGP010001008.1 coordinate 197,053, forward strand.
GGAAAGGAAAAATATAGAGGAACAGCAGGACGAGAAACGTCTTCCGACGCATGTAGCGCTGGAACTGGGGGGCGTTTACCGATAACCATTAGTCTTAACGAGCTTTAAGAACAACGCCAATTTTGCAAGTGTCTCCAAAATTACGAACGAGCTTTAAATAGTTCTGTGTCTGCTCTGGAAAAGCAGCACCAGTCGAAAAGTGAACCATCAAATTACAGACATTTTTCATTATTGTACCAGAAAAGCATCATTAGAAAAATAGTTTATTGTTCTAAAAACAAATAACTACTTATTTAACTAAGTAAATTGCTGTTCTTAAAAATGTAATTGTTTGTTTCAGGTGAATAAAATGATACTTAAAAAAAAATACTTTTTTATACTCAGAATCTTCATAGCCCAATTTAATTTAATACTAAAAACAAACTACTTGATTCAAACTTGAAGATCTGATTTAGTCGATATTGAATGTAGAGTATGGATGCAATTACGTTCTCAAAAAACAATCTTAATTGTTATGAATTCATATTTCAAGTCAGATTTATTTCTATAGCGCTATTTGCAATGGAGCATTGTCTTATTTTAGATTATCTTCTAATATATAAGGCCATTTCCAAACTGAGCAAGCCCTATGCAGGGATTTCAGGCCTGTAAAAACATTATTTTTATGGCCCCTGTGAGTCTCAGGCCCTTAGAATCACTCTAACTTCCACTGAAAAAGTGAAAATCGTCTTGGCAAATAAATATAAATATAAATTCTTGTTAAGTCTGTACTTTAAAGAATGTAAACATTATCTTGAATAATTAGAATTAAATGATTACTCATTTTATTTTTCAAATGTTACAATGGTACAAAAGTGGTGGATTTTTGGAATGCCTGACCTGTCCAGAAGGCAGTGCCAGGACTTGAACCTGGTTTCCTGTGTCAGAGAGCTGGCAGATTAGATCGCAGTGCCAACCAAGTGGCATGTAATATTGTATTGTTTTAAATGAAAGGAAAAAACGTATTAAACAATTTTCTCAATTTTTCTTTAATTATTTAACAATTCAGGATTAAGCTTTGGATGTGGAGTCATACCTGCAGGAGAGGGTGCAAGGTGCCAACCCTGTCCATCGCATGGCACACTCATACTCAAACACACGTGAGAGATGCCAGCTGACGTTACACACGTCTTCGGAACGTGGAAGGAAATCAACTCAGACACATGGAGAACATGCAAATCACACAGGCGGACCAGCTCAGACCAGGATTCGAACCCAGGTCTATGCAGCTGTGAGGTGGCAGTGCCAGTTTCAGAACAAGTTGTTGGATATCTTAGAAACCACAGTGAGAAAAATGGACTAAGGGTAGGCATGAGTAAATGTTTAGGTTCCTTTGCAGATCTCAGAACATAATTATCTTGTTCGTGGTATGCTTACCTGAACAGGTAGGTCTTTACAGACACACACACACACGCATGCACACACACGCGCACACACACACACACACACACACACACACACTAACCTCACACCCCCGTCTACACCACACCAGCCTGGCCAGCACATCCACTAATGGAATTAAAGAAATCTCCGAGTTGGCCGATAGGCGTAAAAACCTCTTACAAAGTCCCGGTATTAAATCGAGGGCCGAGGTTTTTTTCGTTGAGATTAATTTCGGGCTGACTCTGCGTTCGCTCGTACCGACGCGCCCCTTCTGATTTGGCTGCACCATTAAAAAAACATGCAGTGCATAAACAGCATTTCAGGTCCAGCATTTCAATCTGGAGTTCAATTTAGTGTAGCTATTTTCACACTCGGGGTCTTGCACTGGCTTTTACTCCAATCTAGAACCGTGCGCCATCCGAACCAGTTGATTAGTCATGTTTTATAGCAATGTGTTGATTTTAAAATGCTAAATCTATTGTCTCAGTGAAGGTCGGCATGACAGACATGTGTTCATGTCCTTAAAATAATTATAGCTGTGGATAAAATCATAAAATCCATCATGAATGATTTACGCTTTCAGCTTAATTTAATTTACACCTGACCAGGTCGGTTAACGAGTTTGTTGCTTAGGACCAAAGACTGGTCCAACTCCATGGAACCATCCACCTGTCCAACTGTCTAGAATAGGGATCTTAATCAGTAGTCGTAAGAGCTAGATGAATCCACATTTCCAAGTTCACTTTTCCAGATCCATCATGTCCGCCTTGGTCAGCTCTCTAGAACTATGAACTTTTAGAACCATGAACCAGGCAGTGGCGTTTACAAATCCTTAACTTCGCCATGCACCAGCTCTTTCAAAAAATCACCTTGGCTAAACTTCCAAAGTTCTCTGGAACCATCATCAGCTTGGCCTTTGTTCAGCTCTCTAGAACTATGAACTTGGTCATGCCCCAACTTTTTAAAACCAAGAATTTGGAAATGCACCATTTCTGCAGAACCCCACAAGTAACAATGAACTTGGCCAAACTTCAGCTCTCTCAAACCATCTTCAGCTTGGCTCTCTAGAACCTCACAGGTGGCAATGCACCAGCTCAACCCTATAGAACTGTCTCCTTGGCTATATGTCAACTCTCTAGAACCATAATCAGCTTGGCCGATCTTCAGCTCTCTAAAACCATGAATATGGTCAGGGACCAACTTTCTAGAACCTCCACTTTGGCTCTCTCAAAACATCATCAGCTTGGCTCTCTCGAGCTCTCTAGTACCTCACCAGCTCTATAAAAGTGTCATCTTGGCATTCCTTCAACTCTCTAGAACCAACCACCTGGCCATGCTCCAACTATATTGAACTCTCTAGAACCTTGCATCTGGCCATGAACAACTCTCTAGAACCATGGCCTTGGCCATGCACTGACTTTAAAAATCATGATCCTGACCATGCCCCAGCTCTTTAAAACAGCAACTTTGGCCTAAGTTCAGCTCTCTCAGACCATCATCAGTTTGGCTTTCTAGAACTCCCTAGAACCTCACAGATGGCTATAAATAAGCTCAATCTGTCACTCAATACGTTTGACATACGTCAGCTCTCTAGATCCATAATTAGCCTGGCTTTCCTTCGACTCTCTAGAATCATGAACTTGGCCATGAACCAACTCTCTAGAACCATCAGTTTGGCCATCCTTCAGCTCTATAGAACCATGATCTTGGCCACACATCAGAACTCTAGAACCTCCATGAATTTGGTCTTTCCTTCCACTCTGTAAAACCATGAATGTGGCCATGCACCAACTATCTATAACCAGTAACTTGGCCATGATTTCTGCAGAACCCCAGTGGCTATGATGAACTTTCTTAAAACATCAACTTAGCAATGGACCGGCTCTGTAATCAAATACTTGCCAATGTACCCACACTCTAGAACAATGAACACGGCCATGCACCATTTCTATAGAAGTGGCAGTGGTCAGCTCTCTAGAAGTGTCAGCTTGACAATAGTTCAGAACTGTTTGGCCCATCAGCTTGGGCAACCTTCAACTCTCTAGCATTTCATGAGCTTGGGCATGGACCATTTCTGCAGAACCCCACAAGTGGCTATGGTGAACTCTCTTGAACCCTGAACTTGGGCATGCCCCAACGCTGTAACACCCCATAAGTGGCTATGGCCAGCTCTCTAGAATCATCATCTTGGCCATAGATCAGAACTCTAGAACAATTATGAGGTTGGTCTCCAGCTCTCTAGAACCATGAACTTGGCCGAGCATAACTGTCTTTCAGTTCTCTGGAATCGTTTATATGTTCATCTACCCTAACCACTAACCTAGGCATCTCCAAACTGTCTGGAAATGCCGATTTTGCCAAAACCCAAACCCCAGTTCTCTAGAGCAGTTCGGAGCAGTTCTCTCTAATTCAGTGAATCATTTGAATCAGTGAATCATCTTCAGGTTCAGTAGTTCTGATGGAGATGTGCAGTGTTTCAGATTATGTAATAATATCATTGATGGGCTGATATGAAACGTATGTTTTAATAAATATGGATTACTGATAAATTATTAGACGATTCACACAGCCCAATCGTCTGTCTAACCCTTTGCTATTTATAGTCTTCTGCAGAAGTTTAGGCAGCCTTAGTGCAGCTACAATGTTTTGCTGATTTTCTAAATGATTTTCTAAAACGTTGCACAACCCCTGCAAGGAACAAAAACACGTCTGAAATAACGAAGCAGCGAAATGTGCCATGTGCAAACGTTCGGGCGCCTCTCCAGACGATCCACTCGTGTGTTTTGCGAGGCATTAGGACTTAATCGTTTGTGTTGATGGTGCATTAAAACCTGCAGAGATATGTCGTGTTTAAGTTTGTATCAACTTCAGAAAGTCAACAAGACTTTTGCATAAGACTGTATAAACAAGACGGGCTTTCAGTAACAAATTAAAACGAGTCGAGGGTTTTCTTTTTCTTTGCCCTGAACAAACAGAAAGATCCTCTGTGGGTAAAAAACACCAGGTTCTTTCGTTCCTCCTGTGTTTTTTTTTTATCTGGTGTAGGAGCTCAGATCAGCGGCGGATTGGCACAGGAAGCGAGATTGGCGTCTCTCTGTGTGGTCCCTGAGTGGGAGTGCAGATTTTCGCCCTGAGCCGCCTCACTTCATGCTCCGTTGCCTCTCCTGCACCCTTCACCCCTTCACCTGCACCCTTCACCCATTTACCTCCCACTCCTGCCTTCCTTTTTTCCGGCTGATCTCAGACCGGTCCTGCACAGAGCTAACACACACACGCCCTTGTTGACTCGCCCGGCTGTTTTAAGGGCTTTATCGGCTCGAGCGCAGATCCGAGATCAAGTCGACGTCATCGAGGACTTCGGGAGAACAATCCACCCCGCTTTGGATGGTTTGGACACCCCCGGCTCAAATGCCACGCTTTGTTAATTTTCTAAAGAGGTTACACAAGCTGTGCAGTCACTTAAACAAGACACGTTTAGGAGCGAGCAGACCAAACATAAAATATGCTGAACATTTGGGCGCCTTTCCAAATGATCTTGTGATTTGTCTCTCCTGGTCAGAGATCGTTGCCTGTAGCTGGGCCTGAAGATCCTGCACACTCGTAGTTTGCTGAAGCTGAAATGCTCGTTTGTTGAGAAATCTGGCAACCGGGCAGGCCCAGGAAGTGTTACAATCTGGCAGAGCGAGCATTATCCTGCTGAAAAATGCCAGTTGGAACATGCACATATCTTCATAAAATGTCTTCTACCAAGAGGTACACTACTCAAAAGCAGCCTCTGAGAGCCTTTTTATAAGGCAGCACTATAGGGGAAGCACTTTCACGCCCTCTTGTGGCAAGACCTAGCAATCCCACATTTCTATCTGTATGTATACACCTCAACAGAGGTTCCTGAGTAGCATGTTTGCTACGGAAAACAGCTTAAACGAGAAACCGAACACTGAACATCATCTTCAGACGCTAAACAAGGGATCGGTGAGATTTCAGAACTCGATCCTTAATGCTGATGTAAAAGTGATGGTTTGTAACGAGACACAGCCTTCACTTCACATCAATACGGGTGCGTTTTCATATCAAGTTCACTCTCAGGTGGCGGAAACGAACGCTGGCTGATTCCTCAGCATCGTCAGCGACAGAATCCCAGAAATCCTCTTTGCTCTCGGTCTCTTAAGCGCCTGGCAGAGTCGAGTTGGCTTGCGACGGATTGTCTTAATCTTTCCTTTCTGCAAAGAAAAGGGTAAGCCAGGCAGAATGTCACGATATCAGTCCAAGACCAATTGGTTACAAGGATTTTTTTTTCTTTTACCAAGCACTTGCTACCAACTTTGTAAAAAAAACACTCACACACACAACCTGCTGACACGACGCTGCACACAGCAGTGGCGCAAGCGTGTGTGTGTGTGTGTGTGTACACTGCAGGTAATTCGGTGTGTGATTAATCCCCGCGTTACAGACGGCACTGATGTCATTTTGCACGGCCCATCCTAAGGTCAGATAGCTGTTCTGCTGCCGCAGCGCTCCCTCTCTCCCCGTCTGACTCGTATGTAAATACCAAACGCTTAAGGCCCCGAGTTCGTCCCGTCTGAGTGGCTTAGGACTCCCGAAAATCGTTACGCTGATCAACTCCGAGACAAGCGCTTAAAAATCCCACAACGCACGATTTCAGCACTTTGGGCGACCCCGGCCAAATAACGTGCAGTGATGATTCAAATATGCTACACAACTTCCGCAGGAAACGAACCTAAAGATGACGTATTCATTTTATGAAAATATGGAAAAAAGCCTTGATGAGTCAGTAACGTTCTGAGAGCTTATAACTTATGGGTTTGTTCTGTTGTGCTGTGTTGCGTTGGTGTTAAGTTGTTCTGTGTCGGTGCTATACTGGGTTGCGTTGGTGTGGTGCTGTGCTGCATTGGCGTTGTTGTTTGTATTAGTGTGTTACATTGATACTGAGTTTTTTTGTGGTGGTGTTGTACTGGCCTGGGTTGCATCAAAGTTGTGTTTTGCTGGTTTGTATTATCGTTGAGTTGTGTTTGTTTCTGTTGGTGTTGAATTGTTTGTTAACTGAGTTGGTTTGTGTAGATATGTTGGTTTGTGGTGGATTGACTTGTGTTGATGTTGAGTTAATTTTTGTTGATATTGATTTGATTGGTTTTATGTTTGTTGTTTTTTTTTTAGTTATGTAGGTTTGTTGTTGTGTGGGTTTGTGTTGTCGTTGTGTAGCGAGTCATTACATCCCGTGCCCTCAGTTGTGCAGTGGGCGTGGCCAGGCAGCTCTGCTGGGTGATGTCAGTGTGTTCTGGTTTTGTGTTGGTATTTAGTTGGTATGTGTTGTGTTGCTTCGGTGTTTGTTGGTGTTGAGTTGGTGTCTGTGTTAGGCTGGGCTCTGTTGTGTCGGTTTGTGTTGTGTAGCGAGTTGTTATGTCCAATGCAATCAGTTGTGCAGTGAGTGTTGCCGGGTGGCTCTGCTGGTGGTGTTGAATTATCCTAGTTTGTATTGTTGTTGTGTTGGTTTGTGTTTTGTTGTTTTGTGTTGTTGTGCAGCAGGTCGTTACGGCCATGCCCTCAGTTGTACGGTGGGCGTGGCCGGGCGGCTCCGCTGGGTGATGCCAGCGGGTTCTGGTTTTGTTGGGTGAAGGTGATTTATGATGTGAAGCTTCATGCTGTTCTTTTAAACACAGCACCAGCTGGGAGACCTGCAGAGGCTTTAGAGCTCGCTCACACACACACACACACACGCACACACACACACACACACACACCCCCCATTAAATACAGTATAGAGAAATGTCCTTACATAAACATATAAACTATATTTATATATTATATTAAGACTTTATAAGACTATATATATATATATATATATATATATATAAAATAATAAATATAAGATTTTATAAAAAGATAAAATTACATTTAAAAAGAGATTCAATGTATTTTTTTACACAAATGTTAATAAAACCTCTACAAAAAATATACAAATTTTCTAACTAATAACTGTTTCTCTAAAAATATACATTGGAAAAAATGTTTTAGAATTAGAAATGTTTTTATTAACTTATTTAACAGTTAATTAAAATAACTAACTTATTTATTTAGACATCCTCCAGAGGATGTCGAACATTTAACATAGGGGGTGCACAAACTTTTCCATAAGCCCGTATATATTATCAAAAAAACAACGTGTTTTTAAAGCTCATAAAAATGAGTTAGGATCATAATTTGGTTATTGATGTCTTTATTTTGCAAACATTTATAAAATAATTAAAAAACAAAATTTAAAAAATAAATTAAAATTAAAAATAAAAATATTTAAATTATCCCTGAAAAAAATAAAATAAAAATAAGAATAAAACAATATTCAATGCATTTTCAGGAATTTCATGATTGCAAATAATAATAATAATAATAATAATAATAACAACAACAATATATGCATAAATTTATCATTGTAGTTTAACTACATTTAAAGTATTCAAACTGCATTAATGCCATAGTATGCACATAGCATTAATGCACATATTATGCATATAAATAAAAAAAATTAAAAACAATGGCCATTTTACACAGTACAACTGCCGAGATCATTTAAATGTTTAATGGAAATTATTTATTTATTACTAAAACACTAGGAGTATAGTAAGTGCTGTGAGGCGTCCATTTTATTTAAAGTTGTATGTTTAACTCTGACACACAGGACGCTCTATCCAGACAATGGCACGATTACACCCCTTATTTGCCATCTGTAAGATTTTTGCATGGCAACAACTCACAAAATAAATAAATAAATAAATACACAGGGCACAAAGAGGGCAAGGACAGAATTTACAGCCTGCATTGACAAGACGTACGGAGAGTACGTGGCGTGCCAGTCACCACACACATCTCGTTCATCATGCTCGTTTATATGGCAGATGGCAGCGCCAACCTCGCCAGCAAAGCGTGCCAGACTCACACCAAAAAGTCGAGGCGACTCAAAGAGTCAGCTGTATGCACATGACATTAGCGCATAGCTGACCTGTTTGGAAAGTTTCACGCCCGCTTGGCGAGGTGTTTGTGTGCCCAGGTGGCCCCGCTGTAAATAAGTATTCTTCAGAACGAGTCAGAGACACTAAAACGCCTTTTGTTCCCGGACGCTGAGCGTCCAGAAGCCAGAGGCTCGCCCCGTACAATTTGTTTCTGCCACAGACGGGATACTGTCGCCCTCTCAAAGGCCGACATATGCCACGCTGGAGCCGCACGGGGCCATAAAATCACATTAAAGCAGGAAAGGACCTGAAACGGGCAGAACGACCAAGGGCCGAGAGCCAGGGAAATAACGTACGGAGAGAATTTAGATAATGAAGAAATGAAAACGCGCCAAAGGTTTGAATAATTCGGTAGCTTAGATATAACATCTAGACTGCCCAAGCAGGTCAGGTCCCTTTTTGAGTCCTGGTCCTTCAGAGATTTCTTCCATTTCCAACTTTGACTTTGGCTTTAAATGTAACTTCGCTCGTTTCTCACAGGTTCTGCATGCTTCAGAGTCAGCTCCCTGCTCTATTCTGGAACAAGTAATCACATTGTAAAGCTCATAGAAATGAGTTAGGATGGTAATTCTTTTAGATATTTCTTTTTTTTATGCTGAAAACTTATTATACTGTTTATATAATAATGGAAAAAAAAGAAAATATTTAAATGATCCCAAGAGAAGTTAAATGACCTTTTGTAGTACGGTTTTTTTCTTATTTTAAAGTTTAAATGGTTTTTAAATGGTTCGGTGTTTTGTAGTTTCTTGTTGCTAATAATGTTATTCATATATTATCTATCTTGAGAAAAACTGAACATTATTCAAGACCATCAACAAGAAAATCACGTTTTGTCCGGGACAGTAGCTAGCATGGTGACTTGAGTGATTTCCACAATTTCATCAACAAGAAAGAAAATAAGGAAAATGCATTAAAAGCAGGTGTGTGCTAACTTTTGATACTGTAGATATATTTATAAGGACAGAGAGATATGTAGATAGACAGACATCCAGGTATCAAGAAAGAGACAGACAGATATACAGTGAAATAATCAACCCACTAGTATTAAATCTTTGTTTTCTGATTGGTTTGTTTGTTTGTTAATTCCCCATCACACCTGACAGCTGTGAGCAGATTCTATGTACAATCTTCTTATCTTTACTAAAGAGTGACTTACAAACCAAGCCATTAAGGCTTAAGGACCTTGCTCAGAGGTCCAACAGGGGAACCCTGGCATTTCAGGGGCTCGAACCCTCAACCTTATGATAAGTAACCCAGTACCTCAAACACTCAGCTTAAACAGTTCCTGATACAAACTGTAGATTTGTAAATACGTCTATTGATCTCTGTTTATTCCTGACACGAGGCACTTTGTTTTTTTTTCATAATCTTTTTATGACTATGAGGTCACGTCTCCGGCTCGGGATAATCGCGGCGATTAAGCTCAGATGGTTTTGCGGGACAATCACCTGTTTTGGTTCAGTAAATGAGAGCAGTGTATTCGTCCCGAGCGCAAACACACTGACGGCCTGCAGTCCCGGCGCTCGGTAAACAAAGCCGTTCTTTGGTCTGGCTGATGGTGTAATTATCTGTAGGCTGACTAAAGCGTTTGGTTCACTTCAGCGCGGTTTTGTGGAGGGACCGAGTGAACGGGCCTCATTGTTTTAGAGTCGTGACGGCTTTAGCGCCGAGGCCAGAGGGACTGGAGATTATCCTGCAGAAAACATGAAGTGATCTATTCCCAATTCCTTTATTTTACACGTTCTTAAACTAAAGCGGAGGCTAATCTCTAAATCAAACACTCATATCCTTTAGAGGCTTTGAGTTGAATGTGTAATTGCTTTATTAGTTATTTATTTTTATTGGTTTAACTGTAACCTGTCCAACCACACAAATTCCTCACATTAAAAACTACTATACCTGCTGAAAAGGCCTGAATTGCTGCTCTGAATTTGCAATGCTAAACATCTACAATGAGCAGCTTGGTTTATATGTCTGTCCTCTTTTGCCATGGTTCCCAACCTGGGGTCCGGACCCCCCTCAGGGCAAAAATCTCTACATAAAATTACTTAAAAAATACTTAACAGGCTTATGAGAACAGGAGCCAAAATGGAAAAAAGGGGGAAAAATATAGAAGTAACCCAAGAGAAAAGGAAAAAAGCTATTGTTTATGTTAATTTTTGCCAATAAAGATTTGCAATGAATAATTTTATTCTTTTTGCTTCTGTGTGTGTGTCTGTGTGTGTGTGTGTGTTGCGGCTTTTTTTGGATACTCGTAGGGGGGAATCCAAGGACAAGTGAATCAGTGCTCTACTGCATTATTTGCTTGTCATATTTTTTCAGACATTTGTATAGTGAAGTTCATTTGGCTTTTTTTTTAGGTATCTGTACTTTACTTAATTATTTCTGTAACTTAATAATTTTGACATTTATATTACTACATTTCAAATTATTTCTCTTTATTTATCTCTGAAAGTATAAAGCTTATAAAGTCTTTTTAACTCTTTTTCACATTCAGCATAATGCATTCTACTCCCCAAAATCCCTGTCCCTGATACGGCAAATTCTATTCCTGTCCTGAATAAAAGAGCTATTCTGTATTTGCATAAGTATATTAAAATTAAGTAGTGGAGTGGAGTTTAAAAGAAGACCTGCTGTAATAAATTGTCGAAGCTGCAGTTTGTTGGACTAAAATGCAGTGAGAGTGTTTCAGAGAGTCAATGATAACTACAGGTTGTGTTAAATATGAGGATTTACTGCTTTACTGAATATTATGTCTAGTTATGTGAGAGTATTTTGTATATTTTGGTTCGTTGTGTCTGAATATGTTTTGATTCTGTTGTTGCAGTGGTTAGCTACAATTATGTAGCCTCAGTGTTAGGGATCAGTACCTGTAACCCTCAATAAAAGATTTGCATGCACTTAATAATCCGATAACTGCAGAAAACCAATAACCCGATCAGGACTTTACATGCACTTGAGTAAAAATAACGTTAAACCTTCGGGTTTACTCGATATAACTCAGGCAATAATCGGATTTCTACATCACAGCCAATAATGGAAATGGAGAAAATGGAAATAATCTTACAGAAACATGTAATGTAAACTTCAACTTTTAATATTAAATAATCAAATTCTTAATTTTCTTGAGTATACAGTGGGGCAAAAAAGTATTTAGTCAGCCACCGATTGTGCAAGTTCTCCGACTTAGAAAGATGAGAGAGGTCTGTAATTTTCATCATAGCTACACTTCAACTATGAGAGACAAAATGAGAAAAAAAAAATCCAGGAAATCACATTGTAGGATATTTGAAGAATTTAATTGTGAATCATGGTGGAAAATAAGTATTTGGTCACCCACAAACATGCAAGATTTCTGGCTCTCACAGACTTGTAACTTCTTCTTTAAGAAGCTCTTCTGTTCTCCACTCGTTACCTGTAGTAATGGAACCTGTTTGACCTCGTTATCTGTATAAAAGACACCTGTCCACAGCCTCAAACAGCCAGACTCTAAACTCAACCATGGCCAAGACCAAAGAGCTGTTGAAGGACACCAGGAAGAAAATTGTAGACCTGCACCAGGCTGGGAAGAGGAATACAATAGGCAAGCAGGTTGGTTGTGAATAAATCATCTGGCGGGAGCAGTGTAAGAAAATGGAAAGCCATACAAGGACTATTGATAATCTCCTTGATCTGGGGGCCCCACGCAAGATTTCATCCCATGGGGTTCAAATGATCATGAACGGTGAGCAAAAAATCCCAGAACTACATGGAGGGACCTGATGAATGATGACTGCAGAGAGCTGGGACCCAAAAGTAAACAAAGCTCCTCAGTAACACCACTACGCCGGAGAGGGAACTCAGATCCTGCAGTACCAGGCGTGCCCCCTGCTTAAGCCAGTACATGCCCAGGCCCGTCTTGAACTTTGCCAGAGAAGGCATATGGGATGATCCAAAAGAGGATTGGGAGAATATCATGTGGTCAGATGAAACCAAAAATAGAACCTTTTTGGTAAAACCTTTTTGGTAAAAACTCCAATTCGCTGATGTGTTGGAGGAAGAAGAATGCTTGAGCGCATCCAAGAACCCACCATTACCTACTGTGAGCTGGGAGTGGAAACATCATGTTGGGGCTGTTTTTCTGCAGAGGGGACAGGCCGAATGATCCGTGTTAAGGGGGAAGAATGAAACGGGGACATGTATAGTGAGATTTTAAGCCAAAACTCTCCCTTACACAGTGAGAGCATTGAAGATGGACGTGGCTGGGTCTTCCAGCATGACAATGATCCCAAAACACGCGCGAGCAACGACGGAGTGGCTCGTAAAAAAGCATTCAAGGTCCTGGAGTGGCCTAGCCAAGTCTCCAGACCTCAGCCCATAGAACATTTGTGGAGGGAGTTGAAAGTCCGTGTTTGCCCCAAAAAATCACTGCTCTAGAGGGAGATCTTGAATGGGGAAGGGCCAAAAATTACCGCTACAGTGTGTGCAACCTGGTGAAGGAATTACAGGAAAAACGTTGACCTGTCATGCCAAGAAAAGTTATTTACAAAGTATGAGGTGAACTTTTGTATTGACCAAAGTAATTATTTTCCCACCATAATTTTAAAAAATTTAAATCTTCCTGGATGTTTTTTTCTCATTTGTCTCTCATTAGTTGAAGTGTTACCTATGATGAAAAATTAAGGACCTCTCTCATCTTTCTTAGTCGGCGGAACTTGCACCAATCAGTGGACTGACTAAAATACTTTTTTTGCCCCACGTATATTGGGTCTCACAAGCGTTCGTAGCCGTTTTAGCAGGTGTTTAGCGTTTTTGGAGGCCAGGGGTGGGGGGCGGGTGGTAACCACGGGGGGGGTCGGGGGGGGACCGCGACTTGGGGGCGGGGCGGTGGCTTCCTTCCTCCTTCCCTTTCTCTTTCCGCGGGGGGGCGTGGGGTTTGCTTTGGGCGGGGGGCGGGGAGGCGGGTGGGGTGGCGGGAGAGAGCGAGACCGCGGCGGTGGGGGGGGCTCGCGGGGGCCGGCGGGGACGGGGGGGAGGGGCTTCTCTCCCCTCTCAGAGAGAGGTCCCACTACCCCTTCCCTGTTGCCCTGACGACGCGGGGCGGGCAGAGCGGGGTAGGGGGGGGGGGGGGCGGGTAGGGGCGTGAGAGCCCTGGCGCCCTACCCCCCAGGGGGTGGGGTCTGGTGGGGCGGGCGCGGTGCGGGGGGCTAGTCTTGGCGGAGCTTTGGGGGGGGGGGGGGGGGAGCGTCGGGGGGGGGGGCGGGGGGGTGGGGGGAAGGGGGGGGGGGTGGGGGGGGTGGAGTTTTGTCTGTTTTTTTTTTTTATTTTTTTTTTTTTTTTTTTTTTTTAATTTCCGGGTTGTCAGATCCCACCAGAAAATCCCCCACCTGGCCTATGTAAAATAAACCCAAGGGAAGCAAAATCTCTAAGATTAAAGCAGACCGGGCAACCATGTTGTTTGACGCTAGCCACTCTGCCAAATCTGATTGAAAGCGGGTAACTGGTATACATGCTATTAGTGCTTCGGTTACTGAAATAAAATCCAGCTCACTTTGGATTTCTTACTGATTTCTAGTACGCTGATTTATGGTATCTTGTATACATGACCACTTAAATAATCAGATAACTGCAGAAATCTGATCGGATTATCAAGTTCATGTAAACACAGTGAGTTAGAAAGGTTTTTACAGGAATACTTTTACTTCAAATACAGACAGCAGCGTGTATGTTTAAACTTCTACTTGGGTGAAATATGTTATAGAAGACATACTTAAACTTTTCCTAGAGTGTTATTTGTCAGATTAGTAGTACTTTTACTTAGGTAAAGAACTTGTGTACTTCTGCCACCTGCCAACCAGAGCAAATTACAATTAAAGCCTTAGTTCTCCGAGATCTGGATTTATTCGGCCATTCATTTTTGTTTATTTATTTATTGTTTATTAATTTTCTGTTTTACCCCTACATTATCCAGGTCAGGGAAGTGGAGGTCCGGACCTAATCCTCTGAGAACACAGGGCATAGGCGTAAGCTAGTCCAGGATGGAATGCCAGTCCATCTGTCCCCATGACCGATATCCAAGCTGGAAGGAAACCCAAGTCCTCAAAGTGGTGGGTTAGTCTATGCCGGTTGCCTTAAGAAGATTTTTACGGAGGCAGCTGACTGTGCCCAAGTCCTACTGAACCATGCCTGTGCTCGCCTCTTCAAGCAGGCCTAAGCACAGTACGGGGCGATCACACTAAACGAACCACATTAGTGTGAGACCTCACAAACAAAAAAACCCTGAAATACAGAGCGCAAAAATCGTTTCTCTTTACTTAAACCACTACAAACATGTAATAAACACGTACCGCACATTCTGGGGGTTTAAAACTGTTAGAAAAGTAGAACAATAACCATAAAAACAAACTATGTAGCATTATTTGCAATTGCTGTGGCTGTATCTGACAAATCCCCTAAGAGACAAACTGCATAATCATGTTCTACAGTACTGTGCAAAAGTCTTAGGCCACCTCTAGATTAGATTAGAAATTGCATTGTTTTAGCAAAAATGACCATATATAATTATTTCTCAGTCTCTTCATTAGAAAATGACCAGAAAGTAGAGGAAATGTGTATGCAGTGTTAAAAAACTGCTGAAAACTCCTTACACTTGAGCAATGGCAGCTTCATCGGGATGCCAAGTTGACCCTTCTACAGTCCGAAGAAGCTTGATCAAGAATGCTTGTTGGAAGGGTAGCACCCAAAAACACTTTTTCCAGAAGAGGAACAGGGTGAAGAGGCGAAGATATTCTAAAGCTTACAAAGATATGTAATATACAGTGGTCCTTGAAAGTTTGTGAACCCTTTAGAATTGTCTTTATTCCTGCATAAATATGACCTAAAACATCATCAGATTCTCACACAACTCCTAAAAGTTGATAAAGAGAACCCAGTTAAACAAATGAGACAAAAATATTATACTTGGTCATTTATTTATTGAGGAAAATGATCCAATATTACATATTAGTGAGTGGCAAAAGTATGTGACCCTTTAGATTTAGCAGTTCATTTGAAGGTGAAATTAGGAGTCAGGGGTTTTTAATCATGGGATTGCAATTCAGGTGTGAGTGGGCACCTGTTTTTATTTAAAGAACAGAGATCTATCAAAGTCTGCTCTTCACAAACACACTTTGTGGAAGTGGATATGGCACGAAACAATGGAGATTATGAGGACCTCAGAAAAAGAGCTGTTGATGCTCATCAGGCTGGAAAAGGTTACAAAACCATCTCTAAAGAGTTTGGACTCCACCAATCCACAGTCAGACAGATTGTGTACAAATGGAGGAAATTCAAGACCATTGTTTCCCTCCCCAGGAGTGGCCGACCAAGAAAGATCACTCCAAGAGCAAGGCGTGTAATAGTTGGCGAGGTCACAAAGGAGCCCAGGGTAACTTCTAAGCACCTGAAGGCCTCTCTCACATTGGCTAATGTTAATGTTCATGAGTCCACCATCAGAAGAACACTGAACAACAATGATGTGCATGGCAGGGCTGCAAGGAGAAAGCCACTGCTCTCTAAAAAGAACATTGCTGCTCGTCTGCAGTTTGCTAAAGATCACGTGGACGAGCCAGAAGGCTATTGTAAGAATGTTTTGTGGATGGATGAGACCAAAATAGAACCTTTTTGACTTAAAAGAAAAGCGTTATGTTTGGAAAACTCTGCATTCCAGCATAAGAACCTGATCTCATCTGTGAAACATGGTGGTGGTAGTATCATGGTTTGGGCTGTTTTCCTGCATCTGGGCCAGGATGGCTTGACATCATTGATTGAACAATGAATTCTGAATGATATCAGAGAATTCTAAAGGAAATCTTTAACATCTCACTGGAAACATGCCATGTTCCAGCCTGCTCCAAATCATCCACCATCATCCCCATGCCTAAAAAAACAAGGCCCATTGATCTAAATGACTACAGACCTGTCGCCTTGACCTCTGTAGTCCTTTGAGCACCTGCTACTGTATCACTTCAAATCCATTACAGAGCCTTTCCTCCATCCCCTGCAGTTCGCCTACAGATCTAGCAGGTCTGTGGATGATGCAGTAAACACAGCCCTCCACTTCATTCTCCAGTATCTGGACTTTGCAGGAACCTACCCTAGGATGCTGTTTGTGGACTTCAGCTCTGTGTTTAACACCATCATCCCGGCCGTACTACACGAGAAGCTCTCCCAGCAGCATGTGCCTGACTCCACTTGCAGGTGGATGATTGACTTCATGTCTAACAGGAAACAGTTCGTGAAGCTGGGAAAACACGTCTCTGACCCCCGAACTACCAACACCGGTACCCCTCAGGTCTGTGTCCTCTCAGTACTTCTCTATTCACTTTATACAAACAGCTGCACCTCCAGTCACCAGTCAGTCCAGCTCCTGAAGTTTGCAGATGACACCACCCTCATTGGGTTCATCTCTGATGGGGATGAGTCAGCCTACAGGAGCGAGATTGACCATTTGGTGTGGTGGTGCTACCATAACAACCTGGAACTCGACGCACTCAAGACAGTGGAGAAGGTTGTGGATTTCAGAAAGAACCCCGCTCCACCCACCTCCATCACCCTGTGTGGTTCCCCAGTCAACATCGTGGACTCCTTCAGGTTTCTGGGCACCATCAGCTGCCTGACCAAGAAAGTCACACCAGATACTGAAAGCAAAGGCTCACATACTTTCGCCACTCACTAATATGTAATATCGGATCATTTTCCTCAATAAAAAAATGACCAGGTATAATATTATTTGTCTAAAAAAAAATAATGTAACTGGGTTCTCTTTATCTACTTTTAGGACTTGTGTGAAAATCTGATGATGTTTTAGGTCACATTTATGCAGAAATAGAGAACATTCTAAAGGGTTCGCAAACTTTCAGGCACCACTGTATAATAAATCTAAATGTGGCCTAAGACTTTTGGACAGTACTGTATACTATTTGATATGAGTTTATAATAGACTAAAGAAATAAACCAGCTCTTTTAATCCGTCCCTGAGGTGTCTCTGGGTGACCTGTACCTGACCCGGAGTTCAGTGGCTTTATAAAAACACGTCTGATTTTTGGATTTTATGAGGTGAAACTCGTCTTTGCCCTGGGTGAGGGTGAGGATCCCTCGTTCCCCTCCATCTGAAGAGGTAATTACACTCATCCGTCTGCACGCTTTTGTCTCAGATGTGGGTTTTTTCTCTCTCTGTGCTCTCGCTCTCTACCTGCCAGCTGTTACCCCGATATAGGCGAGATCAGACCACACAATGGCTGCGTTTACTTAATGTGAAACTCTTCCCAAAACGTTCCGCTCCTTCTCTAATGACCGAGAGAAAAGAAGCGGCGCAACTGTAACCTGTTCCTCCTGGCTTACTCTCAAATAAAGCTTTTTCTTTCTTTTATTTTTTTGTTTTCTTGTCGGTGCGGGGCCTCCCAGCCGGTCGCTCCGGGCTTTCCTGCCTGCTCACGCTGCTTTTTTTTTTTTTTTTTCACATTCACCTGAACATCCTGTTGTGTTTTTAGGAGATTATTTCTGCACAATTGTTTCCTGTTTCCGATTCCTTCGAGCGTATCGGAGTTTATTTTTGACAGGTTTATGAGCGTCGTTTGCTCAGTCCAAAAACACGCACAGGACAGACGGCGGATCAGAAAACGCACGTCATGCGCCGAGCCGCCGGATGTACACCGGCATCCGAACGTATACCACACAATGTGTTTATCAGCCCGCTTACGTACACTACAGCACCAAAAGTTTCTGGACACCCATGTGCTTGTTCTACTCCTTAGTCTCAAAACCAATTAATACTGATTTTCATATTAACTTCAGTTTGTGAGAATTATTTTTCAGATTTTTAAAAAGCTGAAATCAATAAAGCTCAAGGGAAGATGTGAGACAATAGACAAGACTGTATTATTAATAATATTCATATTATTCTGTAAGGTAATGTCGTCTCTACAGGTGCACGAAAACTAACATGCTGCTGAAACCTGGATTCAATTTTTTCCGTTCTTCTTTTCCGTATGTGACATACCGTTTACTCAAATCTACTAAATGTGCCACAAGATACCAGACAGAACCTGTGTGCCTCCATGATCAACCGTAGCTCATCTTGTATCCAGGCTAGAGGCGACCTAACAGGGTAACTAGGGCCTCCTTTCATATAAATGTACAGCTTTCCTCAATAAACTTATCCTTTATCCTAATATTGTTGTTGTCATTACATTCATACATATCAAGTTTCAGTCGATTCCAAGCATTCCTTCTTGGTGAGTCCCCACTGCCTATCTATCTACATTGCAAAAGTATTTGGACACCCAATATTTACATTTAGTAAACGTTCTTATCCAGAGAGTCTTACAACTGATAGTCTTTGCAATCAAAGCAATTTTGGGTTAAGATCCTTGCTCAAGGACCCAACAGTCCCAGCTTGGCTGGGCCCATTGGGATTAGAAATTACTTAAGGGTCACAAAAATATTGGGACACAATTTATTTGCCTCAAAACTATACACACCGGACACGACACGATTTTTTTAGAATTTTGACACCTGTTTCAATTTGTTTTCGCAGTGAAACAACAGACAGTACGAACACAATGCCTTCCTTAAATGATAAGTACGTGATTCAGAGAAAGAGAGGAACGTGAAGACAAAATAAAACAGTGTTTTTTCAGTCTTGTTCCAAATTTTAAAAAGGCTGCCAGCGGAGAGGCAAAGCGAAAAATACAGGAGCTGCTTCATGAGGCGCAGAAGCCACGCTGATTGATCAGTGAGATTTTGGTGAAAGTTCGTAAAAATCGAACAGAGGGCGAATAAAAGAACGTCGCGTTTCTGGAGCCCGGAGCTCGAATTCATTTACTGTAGTCCGAATAAACTGCATGTGAAAAAGGTTTTTCTACGTGGTTCCCAAAGTTTCTCATCACATTGAAAGAGTTGGGGTTGTTGTCCAAGATGTTCATTAAGCTGCTGTGAGAGTGTTCTGTTATTTTAAAAACTATTTATTAAGATTGACGACTGTTTTGATCGGATGCACCTGCTAGCAGAGGGGCGTAGTTGATTTTGCAGAGTCGGCTACTGTAGAAAAAGGAATGTCTGCATACTTTTGACCGTGCAGGTTTTCCCTCAGGCTGCGACTTTCCATGAGTCTCTGAACATTTTTCTCATGAACGAATGCTTTCTCTCTGAGTCCTGATCGATTCCTTCTGGTTCCTCCAGCCACCTGACTGTCTCCCTCACAGTCAATCTGGTTTAATCGTCCCCAATTTCATCGAGTCCTGCCATGTGAAGGTCGGTGCCGTCACCAGTGCGTCACTCCGGCGGTTTGGTCATAAATACACACTTTAAGGTGGAGGTGTGGGTTTTGGGATTGTGGTTAACCTCACTTAAGCATCTCATGTGGACGTGATGTCATTTTAAAATGCTGTTTGTGGTGCAGTGGCACAAAGCTTCGTAACACACCGGATTACCGTCTGTTTTTCACGGATTAATCCTCATTTGTGTCAATCCAATTCCTCCGTCATATAAAACAACCTTCATGGAATGAAAAAATAAATGGAATTGTCCACCTACAGTACACCTGAGGCTACAGACACAATTTTCACAGCCAACTTCGAAGACCTACACTCGCCATATCAATCGGTAATACCACAACCAGCCTGTAGTGGCCACTGTTTCATCCGCAAGCAGAAACACTTTAATTTTTCAATAAATAATTGTTGTTTATTTTATTTAAATATTTTAATTTAATTTAATTAATTAGCAAAAAATGTTTTTATAATTAATTAATATTTTTATAATTTTAATAAGTAAATTATTAGTTTAAAACTAAGTGTTTAATAAAGTTTAATAAATAAATAAATAAATAAATAAATTTAATCAAATCTTTTATAATTTTAACATTTTAAAAAATACATACTAGTTATTAGTAAGATTTTAATATTATAATTATTAATCAATGATATCTTAATATGTATAATAATATATTAATAATAATAATAATAATAATAATGTTTATATTAATACATTTATTCATACCTAAACAATTTTAAGAATGTTTTTAAATAACTTTACAATTTTAATTGTTTTCCATAACATTTTCACTTTAATAAATAATTTAGACGATATGTTTATGTATCAATAATTGTAATACAAAATAATAATTAATTAATTCTGTAAATGCTTTTTGTGGCTTTTAAACCACTTTTTATAAAACTATCTTTCTTCATGCCTGTTCTCTGTGTCAAATAAAATCTATTTAAAATAAACCCACAATACACTATATGGACAAAAGTATTGGGACACCTCGACATTATATTACACATTACACTACTCGAATTCAGTCAGCTCTTCAGGAAAACCCACTGCTAGGTGCTTGGTTTTATACCTCTGTGGCAACTGGCCTGAAAGAAACACTTGAATTCAGATTAAGAGGCGTGTCCTAATACTTTTGTCCACTTTTGAATTTTGAATTAATGTTGTATTATATTTACTCAAACAGCAACAGTGATTATTACTCTGACAACCCAGATTTTAGTGTGGCTATACCACGAACACTTTCAGTTGTTTCTTGTACATTATAAGCAAAAGTTTTGGCACCCCTGGTCTTTTAAGATGGTCTATAAGTAATGTTTATTAGATTTGTTGTATTTTTACATATAAAAAAACCTATCAGAACATTATTATAATAAATACAGATTTGTTTAACATGGGTTAATTAAATTGCATTTCTAAGGCACCTTTAATGACTGTAGCTCCTCTATAGAGGCCCTTAAAAGTGCTTTTACACAAATCAAATGTTTGGTTTTGTTTTTTTTACTTTGGCCTCTGTCGGCGTGCCTTAGACAGGACAGTGGTCCGTGTGAGGGCTGGGCCGAGGTCGCAGTACCCTGGATAATACTCCACCCATGCTCACCTCCCTCAGGTCCCTGCCTTGTCTTTTTTTTAAGAAAAGATGATAACTGCTAAACAACACAACTACATGTTTATGTGTAATGGAAAAATAAAAACGTTTGCAAAAGTGTTGGTCACTTGGAAGTGAAGGTCCTGTGGTGTCTTTGCAAAGCAAACCCTTCGTGTCACTTGTGTGACGTTCCTGCTGCATCCGGGCTGCTGACTTTATGGAGGACGAAGAGTGATGCAGCATATATTGTTCTGATTTCATGCTTTTACATTCATAAACGACATTACTGAGAAAAATCAAACGGCACTCAAATTGACTTTAACGTTCGATAAAAAGCCCGGTCGGAGTTCAGGCCGCACCATGTATCCCGTGAGCCGTATCGTACGGTTCATCACAGCCCACCCACTCTCTGAGACGTCTCTGGAATGTGTTATTTTGACTGATGGAGAGGAACGAGCGAGGAGAGCTGCATTTGGGTGGTTTGCGTGAAAGGTCAGATGCCAATCTCGCTTCGCTCTCCGTCCTGCAGGTGAGGTCGAACTGGATTCCTCAGGTCTCAGAGGCATGCTGGGAAACGTTAATGTTTAACTGCCAGTACACACACACACACACACACACACACACACACACACACAGGTAGGTTCAGAGTGGAGGGGGATTAAAAGCTCAAGGCAGAAATGTAGAATGACTGGATATCACTGAGAATAACAATCATGATAAATAAGAAATAAATACATAATTAGTAGCATTGGGAAAGTTACTGAATACAAATAATCCATTACTAATTACTCATTAATTTGTACATTACGAGTCCCATATTAATTTTTACAATCTAGAAATTACAAGTATAACAGCCAACACTCTTTTTAAAGAAATATTTGTTTTATGTTATTATGATTATTATTATATTAATAGTAGTAATAGTAGTAGCATTATTATTGATATTATTATTATTATTATTATTATTATTATTATTATTATTATTATTGTTTGTTATTATTGGTGTTTATTATTATTATTATTATTATTATTATTATTAATTTTTTATTATTATTGCTATTTTTATTATTATTTTTTAAATTATTATTATTGTTGTTTTTTTTTGCTATTACTATTTTTTATTATTGTTTTATCATTTTTATACTCATTATGCTATTATTATTATTATTATTATTATTTATTTTTTATTATTATTGCTATTTATTTTTTTTTTTTTTTTTTGCTATTACTATTTTTTATTATTGTTTTATCATTTTTATACTCATTATGCTATTATTATTATTATTATTATTATTATTATTATTATTATTATTATTATAATATTTGTTATTTCTTCCTCATTAACTTTTTGGAAAAGTGCAAAACTTGCATGTTTTAAAAAATGTGTCAGAATAATTGTATGTTTGGCCTTTAAGTCTCCTCACAGCTCCAGGAACCCAGGTTTCAGTCTAGCCCGGCCATTTCCTGTGTGGAGTTTGCATGTTCTCTTTTTGGTTCGTTTCATCCCACGTTTCAAAGACGTCAACTGGTGTCTGTAAAGAGTCCCAGCGTGTGTGATAGAGTGACATAAAAGCCCCTTTTGCTAAAAATATTAGTGTTATTATCACAAATCATTCGTTCTTGTTTTTATTGATGCATGAAACTCATTATAAAAGGACTGAATTTTAATCTCCAATTTTCTTTATTTATTAGTTTCCCAAAAAAGGTAAAACCACGCCTACTTAGCAAATGCTGACCAATCAATTTATGATTTCTTTTGCATTAAAAGTGACATTTTATGATCTAATTATGTCACAAATATGATGTAGGTTTGATAAAGTTTGATAGAAAATAGTAATAGTTTTAGTATTTATTAATAAATTTTAAAATGCGTGTGTGTGTGTGTGTTCTTCATTAACTTCATTAGCTGCTGTTGTTCCACTGCAGTCGAACTCAGAGGAAAAAGTTTCTCTCGTTACCTCTAACGGACGGAGCATCAATAATGCAAGAGGAACAAATTTAGAATTTGACACCAATTGGGTCGGTTAGAGTTTTCAGAACACGTCCGTATGAATAATTGAGGCCGCAAATCCAACACGGGAGCAGCGGAGCGTGGAGACGGAGGCCAACACAACCGAGCCCTAACACAACAACTTTATAAGAGATTATAAACCTTTTAAAACTGAAATGCAACACCTAACAGATGGATACCTGAGCTACATAAGTACAGTACAGTTATTACAGTTCTGCAGATTATTACTGCTGACCTAACGCCTGTATTTGGAATGTCAGAGCAAACTGGAGTTCCTGGAAAAAAAAACACAGACATGGGGAGAACAAAGTCCAAGTATTATTATTAGTATTATTATTATTAATAATAATAATAATACATAAAAACAATTAATAAAAAAAAAATATATATATATTATTATTGTTATTATTATAAAATGAATATCTCAAGGCACTCGCTACTTGTGTGGATGATCACTGTCCAGCCTACCCTCCCTCATCCACAGCCCAGCCATCTCTGTAACTGAAGGCCGACCTGGTGATTAGGCACAGTGGCCGAGTGCATTAGCCCTTTATTTACTCATTAATTGATTTATATAGCACTTTTTATCTTGATTCCATGTTATTATTGACATATATAAGGGAGCTGAGAGATTTATTAAAAGTCTTCAGGCAATGGGGCCAAAATTTTGCATGCAAATTACAACGCACTACTGTTTGTGTAAATATGTCCTATTTTAGTTCCTGTAGGGATTAGATACTTTCGAAAAATAAAATCATAAAACATGTCATTTGACCTGGGGTGCCAAAAAATGTTGCAGGAGGCTGCTGAGGGACAGGATTAACGTGCTGCTGGAATCTAAACAGAAATGAAATATGAGGCACTTCAGCCTTCCACCTTCTGGGTCATTAAAGAACGAGTTTGTTTTATATTGTCACTAAACCCCGGCTCGTCAGTCATCGGAACGCTTTCACTATCGGCTCCTTACAGCAGTATGACGTTTGGACGGGTTTTGTACTGCAAACGTGTGACATGGACTGCTATCCTGCAGGAAGGAGCCATCTGAAGATGGTACACTGTGCTCAGAAAGGGGTGCACAGGGTCAGCAACAATAGGAAGGCTGTGGGGTGTAAACAGTGCTCAGATGGTATTAAGGGGCACATAGTGTGCCCAGAAAATACCCCCCACATCATTACACCAAAAGCAGCCTGGATGAAGGATGGATCCGTCATATTTTCTTGTTATTTAATCAAAATTCTGACCCGACCATCCGAATGTCGCAGCAGAAATCGGACCAGGCGACATTTTTACAATCTTCTACTGTCCTTTTTTGGTTCTGTAGCCCATCTGCTTGAAGGTGCTAGATCATGTCTGCATGCCTAAAGGCATCGAGTCGATTCCATGTGATTGCGTTAACAAGCAGCTGAACACCATGCTACCCAAAGGAAACCTACATAGATGTGCAGAGAACATACCAAACTCCTATTCACAGACATAGGAGCGAACGACGTTTATAACCCAACGATTCACCGAAGGCGACACTCGGCGAATCCCAACACGCTGAACTCGAACGTCTGGATGAACGCGAGGGCAGGGCGTGTCAACGTCCCATGATGCCGTGCGTGAGTGTGCGTGAGTGTGTGGGAGCGCGGGGATTAAGCGAGCGCTAGCCCAGGCGCACGCACACACACACACACACACACACACAAACACACACACTTTTCTCACCTTGTAACCTCTGTAACCCGGGACGGATAACAAACATCCTCAGGGCGGACAGTGATACATGAGTGTGTCACACAGCATCCTCACCTCTGGCACGCAGCCTAATCTGTAAATTGCACGTGTGTGTGTGTGTGTGTGTGTGTGTGTGTGTATTCCTGACAGGAAGGGAAACCGAGTTGAACGGGACATGTTTTTGTTTCAGGTTTTAGCTAAATCAGCCACAGGTAAAGCAAAGCCTGCAATTATAACAATTATGCAAATTATTCACCTGGGCATGTTTTTCACTTCAGAGTGCACTAAATACCAAAAGTCTGTGGACGCGTGAGACCTAAATGACACAGCCTGGTACACTTCCTTATTAGAAAAGCTTTGGATATTCTGGAATGTGCCCCTGTTCAGCCACAAGAGCTTTCAAAGATTTGATGATTTTTGAGCTGATGTTTGCTTAAAAAAAAAGCAAAAGTATTTCTTTAAAAGTCCTTTCAAACTTTTTTGAAGCACGTTGTCATTTATTGAGGGTAAGAGGTACATAATGGTTTGGACGACTACCAACTACTGTGGTGCTTGAAAGTTTGTGAACCCTTTAGAATCTTTCTGCATCAATATGACCTAAAACATCATCAGATTTTCACACAAGTCCTAAAAGTAGATAAAGAGAACCCAGTTACACAAATGAGAGAAAAATATTTTACTTGGTAATTTATTTATTGAGGAAAATGATCCAATATTACATATTAGTGAGTGGCAAAAGTCTGTGAACCTCTAGGATTACAGTTAATTTGAAGGTGAAACTAGAAGTCAGGTGTTTCAATCAATGGGATTGCCAATCAGTGGTGAGGGCACCCTGTTTTTATTAAAGAACAGGGATCTAATCAAAGTCTGCTGCTCTCACGCAACACGGTTGGGGGAAAGTGTACATGGCACAAACAAAGGAGATTTTCTGAGAAGCTTCAGAAAAGAGTTTGGTTTGATGCTCATCAGCTGGAAAGGTTACAAACCATCTCTAAGAAGTTTGGACTCCACCAATCCGAAAACATTCATACAGATTGGGTACAGATGGAGGAAATTCCAGACCCATCGTTACCCCCCCAGGAGTTGCCAACCAACAAATATCACTCAAGAGCAGGCATGTAATAGTTTGGTTGAGGTCACCAAGGACCCAGGGTAACTTCTAAGCACCTTAGCCTCTCCCCAATTGGCTAAGTTATGTCTGAGTCCCCATCAGAATAACACTGAACAACAATGGTATGCATGCAAGTGGCTGCACGGAGAAGCCACTGCTCTCCAAAAAGAACATTGCTTCTCGTCCCTGCATTTGCTAAAGATCACGTGGACGAGCCCGAGGCTATTGGAAAATGTTCTTGGTGATAGACCAAATAAAACTTTTTGGGTTTAAAAGAAAGCGTTAATGTTTGAGCAAGAACACACTGCCTTCCAGCATAAGACCCTTGATCTCCTCTGTGAAACATGGTGGTGGTAGGCTCATGGTTTGGGCCTGTTTTGCTGCTCTGGCAGGACCCTTGCCATCATGATGGAAACATGAATTCTGAATTATATCAGAGAATTCTAAAGGACATGTCAGTACATCGTGTCCATGAGCTGAATCCTAAGAGAAGGTGGGTCAATGCATGCAAGACAAACCGCCCTAAGCACCAAGCCGTTCCTACCAAAGAACGGTTACGACGATAAAGTTCAGTTTTGGAATGGCCAAGCCAAAGTCCGCCTTAATCACCAATGGAATGTTTGTGGAAGGACCTGAAGCGAGCAGCTAATGAGAGGAAACCCACCAACATCCCAGAGCTGAAGCTGTTCTGTACGGAGGAATGGGCTAAAATTCCTCCAAGCCGGTGTGCAGGACTGGTCAACAGCTACAGGAAACGTTTAGCTGCAGTTATTGCTGCACAGGGGGGTCACACCAGATACTGAAAGCAAAGGCTCACATACTTTTGCCACTCACTAATATGTAATATTGGATCATTTTCCTCAATAAATAAATGACCAAGTATAATATTTCTGTCTCATTTGTGTAACTGGGTTCTCTTTAACTACTTTTAGGACTTGGGTGAAAATCTGATGATGTTTTAGCTCATATTTACGCAGAAATATAGAAAATTCTAAAGGGTTCACAAACTTTCAAGCACCACTGTAATTTCAAATGCCTGATATTCATGACAGAAATAGAATTTGCTATATCAGGGACATTTATACACCACTAGTGTCTGATTAATTCAAATCAAAGTGTACACAGTTATTTTTGGTAGTAGAATGCATTATGCTGAACATTAAAAAGTCACTTTCTTGGGGTTCCACTGTTTCATCTTGTGATAAAATTGATAAAGAAATAGTTTCATAAATACCAAAGGCACGTTATTTTTCGGTTTGCGTCTTTGATTTCTTTCAACTTTTCCTGTGCTCGCCCATTTCTTTAGGAACGTCCTCAAACACTGAGGGGGGTTCTGAGAAGTGCTTTCTCATTTTGTTTGCACTGAGACATCACCCCAAATTATGAGAAGTTAATTTTTGGGTATTGAATCGTTTGGGTATTCAGTACATACAGTAAGCTCCTCACTTCTTCAGTGAGTCAGTGTTTGAATCAGTGAATCGTTTGCTCCCATTTCTTCAATGAGTTTCTGTTTCTGTCTCATTTTCATTGAGTCAGCATGTAAGCGATTCTTGTCGACCAACTTTGGGACCCATTATTCGATTTTAAACAGATCAGGCCATGTCTTTGTCTGCATTAGACATAGCATCATCAAATCTCTGAATCAGATTCAGATTAACTGAGCAATAAATGGTAGATTAACAATTCAATACAAGCAGTACACTGATTGATCCACTGACTGACTGAAAGTGAAAGAAGTGAATCACACTCATGACAAAATGATTCAGTGATTCAAACACTGACTCGCTGAAGAAATAGGTGCGAATGTACTTATTACCCAAATGATTCAATACCCAAAATCGAACCTCTCTATCCTACCACTGAAAACCTCCCTCACATCCTTTCCTTGTTGTCCATTTTCCTTCTCCTCAGAGCGCATTCATGACAAATCGTCACATGAATCACAATCTAGCTTTATCGGATTTATCAAGCACAAATAAAAGTGGCCCACATTGGAACTGAAAGTGTTTTTTTCCCGCTCACACTGCCTCAAAGATAACCCATCGGATTGGGACCACTTTTACCTGCTATATGTAGAATAAGATTCCCTTCCCCTGCCACCTAGGCCTATTCAGTAGGCAGCATCTCTGGGCATCGACCAAACCCAGATTCCTTACTGTCCTAACACTAGTGCCACTGCTTAGGCAGCATTTCTGCTTCATGTTGCTTCCAGAAGCAGTTTGGAACTTAGTGACTCCCTCAGCTGAGATACTGTGTTTCCATCGTATATCAAGGCCACGTTGAAAGTCACTGAGCTCCTCTGTATGCCACAGATAATAGAAAAAGACGCTGCAAACTTTTCAGTGTACGGTTCTGACAGATAAACACATCCTAAACACACACCGTTCCAGTCGAGCTGGTCAGGTTGTGGTTACGTGCAGAGACACGCTCGCGTCCTACACCCATGGCTTATCCGGTGGAAGCGTTCTAGCGCTGTCACGCTCGCTACTGTGCTGCTTTAGTCTTGCAGATTCAGACTCACTCGTCAACTTCAGGTTCCATACTTTACCATTCACTGCTCAGCTGATCTGAAATGGATTTAAAGATTTGATCATGATCTGTTTAAAATCAAATCCTTGTTACCGAACCTGCTGACTCACTGAACAAAATAAACAAAAACCAGAAAAAAGATTTGTTTATAAAAATAAAATTCACTGATTCAAAAACACTGAATCACTGAAGAGAAAGGCCCAAACGATTCACTGATTCAAACAACGACTCACTTAAAAGATATTAAATGTTAATAGCGTTTATACCCAAATGATTCAATGATTCAGACTCTGGCTCACTTGAAAGTGAAAGAAGTGCATCTCACTCATCACAAAATGACTCACTGATTCAAACACTGACTCACTGAACAAATGGGAGAGAACATCCTTAATACTCAAACAAATCACTGATTCAAACACTGACTTACTGAAATAAAAGGAAGGACTCTCACTCATGACCAAATGATTCACTGATTCAAACATCGACTGACTATAAAAATTGGAACAAATATCCTTTATAACCAAGTGATTCAATGATTCAAACACTGACTCAGTAAAAAGATAGGTGTTAATAACCTTTATAACCAAACAATTCATTGATTCAAACACTGACTCCCTGAAGAAATAGGAGTGAATATCCTT
Organism: Ancistrus triradiatus; assembly: GCA_025084515.1. NCBI lineage: Eukaryota > Metazoa > Chordata > Actinopteri > Siluriformes > Loricariidae > Ancistrus > Ancistrus triradiatus. Next base: position 226,391 of record JAJAGP010001008.1, read on the forward strand.
TATAGCAAACGATTCACATTGATCATACACTGATTACTGAAGAAGTAAGAGCTCATATCCTTTATAACCAAATGGTTCAATGATTCAAACACTGACTCACTGAAGAGGCAGGAGTGAATGTTTCATATAACCAAACGATTAACTGATTCAAACACAGATTCACTGAAAACATAGGAGCAAATATCCTTTAAACCCAAATGATTCACTGATTCAAACACTGACTTACTGAAGAGAACAGAGCGAATGACCTTAATATCCAAACAATTATTGAATCAAACAATGACTCACTGAAAGAGAAAGAAGTGAAACTCACTCAAGACCAAATGACTCACTGAAGAAATGAGCGAATATTTTTTATAACCAAACAATTCACTGATCCAATTTCTGACTCAGTGAAGAATTGGAGCGAATGTCTTTAATAACCAAACGATTCAATGATTCAAACACTGACTTATTGCAGAAGTAGGAGCAAATATGCTTTATAAAAAAATAATTCAGTGATTCAAACACTGACTCACTGAAGAAAAGGCTCAAATAACCGTAATACCAAAACGATTCACTGATTCAAACAATGATTTATTGATTCAAATAAAAGCAAATATCCTTTACAGCCAAACAATTCAATGATTCAATCACTGACTCACTGGTTGTAATCAGGCTTAGGCAGGACTTTGGCATGTTCTCCCACCTTCCAGACCATGCCAGAATTGGGATTTAAAGCTTTTTGAAGATGAAAGAAGAAATGAAAGCCTCTATCAGCTTTTAATGACCTCGAATGTCAACTATGAGTCATGTGATATAGATATTAATTATTTTGGACATGAGTCAAAGTGTGTGTGTGTGTGTGTGTGTGTGTGTTTTCAGTGCTTTTGCATCATCAGGCACTATTCCCACCTTGTCACGCGAGCACCATGCGTGGGAGACGTTTGAGGAATTTTTTTCCTCAGACTCTCTGTTGGCTTCATTAATCACGTCACTGACTCAGCATTTCACATTTCATACAGTTCTGTTAGTACATAGTGCATTAGATTATTTTATTTAATCTGGATTGCTCTGTAGTTTTCTGGATTACTCCTGAATCCAAACTGAAGGCAGCAATGCATTCTGGAGCACTATAAATCTTAACTGTGAGCCAAACTGCTTAGGCTGATACTTATTTTTGCTGAGAAAAACATCTCTAGAGCCCTAACTGGAAGGAATGCTGTATGTTGAAATCATCTAGAACGTAACAGAGTATTCTGGAATACCTCACATCCCTAACCATAAAGAAAAATGGTTTCTTGCAATAATCTGGATATCTAACTGGAGGTCCTGTAGTGCTGTAGTTCATTCTTGAACCCAAACTGAAGGATTTGGGACATTCTGGAACACTCTAGGACTCTCAGTAAAAACAACGGTGTTCTGTACTACTCTAGAACCTTAAGACTAAGTTATGTAGTATTCTGGAGTATTCTAGGGCTCTAACTGTAAGCAATGATGTTCTGTACTACTCTAGAACCCTAAGATTAAATGTTATAGTATTCTAAAGCATTGTAGAGCTCTAATTGTAGGTAATGGGGCATTTTGTACTACTCTAGAGCTCTAGGAGCAAGTATTTTAAGGTTCTGGAGTATTCCAGAGCTTTAACTGTAAGTAATGGAGTAACTTGTCCTACTCTGTAGAACTAAAGAAAAGTATTACAGTATTCTGGAGTATCCTAGAGCCCTTAAAGTAAGTATTATAATATTCTGCAGTATTACTTACTTTAATTGTAAGTAATGGAGTGTCCTGTACTACTCTAGAACCATATGAGTAATTAGTGTAGTAATCTGGAATATTTTAGAGTCCTAACTGTAAAGTAACAGTATTTTGACACACCCTTGAGCCCTAACTGCACTAACAGAATATTTTGCAACATTTTATAGCCCTAAATGTTAGTACTGAGTGTTTTGTACTACTCTATATCCCTAAGAGTAAGTTTTCTAGTATTCTAGAGTATTCTGGATTCCTAACTGCAAAGTACAAGTATTTTGAAACATCTTTGAGCCCTAATTGTACTAACAGAGTATTTTAAAAATATTTTTTGCAGTAACTGTTAGTACTATAGTGTTTTGTACTACTCTAGAGCCCTAATAGTAAGTGTTATAGTATTCTAGAGTAGTTTGGAGCCCTAACTGAAGTACTGAAGTATAATTTTAGCCCTATCTGTAAGTACCATAAAGCTGTGTGCTACTCTAGAGCCCCAAGAGGAAGTATTATAGTATTCTAGAGTATTTTGGAGCTCTAACTGTAAAATAACAGTATTTTGAAATATCCTGAGCCCTAACTGTATTAACAGAGTATTTTTGCAATATTCTGTAGCCCTATCTGTTAGCACAAGAGTGTTTTGTACTACTCTAGATCCCTAGGAGCAAGTATTCTAGTATTCTAGAGTATTCTATAGTCCTAACTGTAATGTAACAGTATTTTGAAAAAACCTTGAGTCCTAACTGTACTAACAGAGAATTTTTGAAATATTTTTAGCCTAACTGTAAGTACTAGACTGTTACTCTATATTCCTAAGATTAAGCATTTCTTGCAATATTGTTAACCCTAACTGCCAGTACTGTTTAGTACTGAGTGCTTTGTACAACTCTAGATCCCTAAGAGTTAGTACTATTAGCATTCTAGAGTATTCTGGAGCCTTAACTGTGAAGTAGCAGTGTAGTTTGAAAAATCATTAGTATTAGTGTTTTTGGAATATTTTATAGCCCTAATTGTTAGTACTATAGCGTGTTGTACTACTCTAGATATCTATGAATAAGTATTATAGTATTCTAGAGTATTCTGGATTCCTGGATTCCTGATTACTGTAAAGTAACAGTATTTTGAAAAATCCTTGAGTCTTAACTGTACTAACAGAGTATTTTTGCAATATGTTCTACCCTAACTGTAAGCACTAGAGCCCTGACTGTAGTTTACGTCTCATTCTGGATCCGTCTGAGCCGACTGTTGTTCTGTATTTGACCTTTTGTCCTTACAATAATAAACTGTGGTGCAGAGCCTGTTAACCCGGGGAACCGGCGCTCTGGAACAGGTTACATCACCTCAGAGGCAGTCAGATAAGACAGTTTGTGATGGTGACGTGCGACGCCCCTGCCCCGCCCCACCCCCTGCATTGTTTCCAGCCCTGTAGCGTCATCCCGATCGCCGGTGACGTCACTGGAATCAGGAGCGACTCGGCCTGTGTCGGTTCCCATGGTTCTCGGCCAAGTACTCGCCTCGTGCCCTCTGTACGCCCAGACTGGTTCTCAACGGACAGGTTTGGACTGCAGTCAAACGCAAACAGTCGACTGCGCTCCCTCTTCAACCGGCCTGTAAAAATAGCTCAAGATAAACCCTGACAGCAATCACATGCCATCGTGAGCGCTGACGGATCTGTCACACTCAGGCATCTGATGATGATCCGGGATTAAAGCTGGCAGATTGAGATCTCCGGAGAGTCGCCATTCAGGTTTTTGGGTTCTGCTCTAACAACAATATGACCATTAAGGAAGTCTGGGTTATAGTTAGAGTGTGTGAAATGTAAACTAGCGATGGGAGGTTTGCTCAAACAACTCCAGTGATTCAGACGAATCGACTCGGAGGGAATTGTGAAGAGAATCTAGAGCAGGGACGGGTTACCAATTACAGCCTGCTGGTTTGTTTATTATTCAATTATTATTATTACATTTGGAAGGAGAGCTTTTGGAGTTTATTTAGGGTGGCACTGTTCAGGGTGGCAGGATTATCTTGGTAATGGTGAAAAGAATACATAACTAACATAACCTGCAAGGAATGTTGTATTTCGAAAGTCCCCGAGTTCTCTGTTTTACTCTAGAGCCCAAACTGCAGTATTCTGGAGTATTTTTTATCCCTAACCATAAAAAAGAGTGTTCTTCAAGATTCTAGACCTCTAAATGGGGCTTATGTAGTATTCTGGATCAAACTTGGACCCAAAATTAAGGATTTTGAGAATTCTGTAACACTCTAGAACCCTAAATGTGAGTTTTAGAATCATATATATCTACAGTATATATAAAAGTAATAACTGTAAAGTAAGATAATATTCCTTACTACTCTAGAACCATAACTGCAAGTAAGAGAGAACTCTGGAAAATGTTATAGCCCTAACCATAAGTAAAGAGTATTTCGAACTGGAGGTCATGTAGTATTCTGGAACGCTCTAGTACCCAACCTGCAAGTATTAGTGTATTATATACTACTGTAGAGCCTCTAGAATCTTATATGTCTATAAAGGAGTACCAAGTAAGTAACAGCGTACTCCGGAATATAGCCCTAATCATAAGGAAACTCTAGATTCTAGACCTCCAAATGGAGGGCATGTAGTATTCTGGATCAAACTTGAACCCAAACTGAAGGATTTGGAGCATGCCACTATTAGCTAACTGCGACTATAAGTGTATTTAATACTACTCTAGAGCCTCTAGAATCTTATATATCTATATAAAAGTAACAACTGTAAAGTAACAGTATTCCTTACTACTCTAGAACCATAACTGCAAGTAAAAGAGAACTCTGGAAAATTTTATAGCCCTAACCATAAGTAAAAGAGTGTTCTGCGATATTCTAGACCTCTCACCGCAGGTCATGTAGCATTCTGGATCACTCTTGAATCTAAAACTGTGAGTTAGAGTATTGTGTACTACTCAAGAGCCTTTAGAATCTTATATATCTATATAAAAGTGCAACCCCAAATCAGTAAGAGTTAGGAGGTATGGAAAATGCAAATACATTCTTTACAGTTACTTTGACTTTTATTTCATTGCAGACAGTATGAACCCAAGATATTTCATGTTTTTTTTTCCTGGTTAAACATCCATTCCTGCATATCAGGCCTGCAACAGATTCCAAAAAAAAGTTTGGTGCAGAGCAATTTAGGGCTAGTAATGCTAAAAAATAATGATGTGATTTCAAACAGGTGATTACAATCAGGATTTGGTAAGCAAAGAAAGAGCAGTATCGAAGAAAGCCTGAGTCTGCAGAAAAGTACACTGAGATTTTAGAGCGACATAAGCTGCCTTCAAGACAACATCTTTATCAGGGACGTCTGGCATTTATCAAAACCACACGCTGCACACATTACAAAGGCATGACTGTGGAAGAAGAGGGTACGGGTACGGGTACTGGCCTGTCTGCACTGCTGACCTGTATGCAATTACATATTTAATTCCCCTGACTGTCTGTGCGTTGCATTTGTCAGATCTGCGGCGTTATTGTGAGTAAAAGTTATTTATTTTAACAAGAGTTCTTAACAAGAACACGTTCTATCATCAGGCCGGATTTAGCCCGTTCTACGCAAGGTACCGCGACGATTAAGGGCGCGCCTTCAAAGCGCCCGCCATTGTGCTGCCGAAAAAGGGAAAAGCCTCCTTTTGATCGATCCCCCTCCCTTATTAAGCCGTGTTTGGTTTTGATACCTGTTGCTCGTTCTCAAAGTTGACAAAAAAAGGAAGCACTGTTTTTAAAGCATGCATTCCTTTCTCCAGGTTACTTCCCCCCCAAAAAAACCCGAAATCCCTCCATGCAGGTGTGCACGAGGCGAACGGGAGGAACTCACGCCCGCGCGCTGGGATTTACAGAAACCGCCACGACCCCGGGATTAATGTTTCATCGGGAAGCTTAATGAGGATCTGAAACCTGAGCGAGCTTGAACTTTTACACTAATTCAATAATTACAGCCGTGGCTCAGGTGGGCCAAACGGCGGCGCGATTACGCAAGAGGTGGTGCGAGGTGGTCCGGCTAACACCTGAGTTCAGACTCTAATTAGCACGTACAGGAGAACTTTTGTTGTTCGGTGTGCGTGTGTGTGTGTGTGCATGCATGCGTGTGTGTGTGTGTGTGTGTGGTTTCCCACACTAAAGTTTCATCTGAACGCAGATGATGAGTCACAACTCGCATCGGATGCAGCTACGAACGGCAGAGGACAGGAAGTTCAGAGGGTTTACAAAGCTGCAGAACCGTAGGACACCTAGCACCAGCTAAAACATCGTCTGATTTCCAAACAAGTCCTAAAAGTAAATAAAAAAATGATTAAGTATAGTATTTTTATACACTTTTATGAAGGGAAATGATCCAATATTACAGATCTGTGAATCTAGAGTCATGGCACGTTTGTGGAAGTGGATCATGGCATGAACAAAGGAGATTTCTAAGACCCTCATATAAAAAGGCTGGGAAAGGTTACAACACCATCTCTAAAGAGTCACACCACCTCTCTCATCCTTACTCTCAACAGGAGTGGTTAGTCAAAACAAAGATTTCTCCAAGAGCAGGAGTGTAATAGGTCACAAAGGAAGCCAGGGTAACTTCTAAGCAACTAAAGGTCTCCCATGTTGGCTAAGGTTAATGCTCGGGAGTCCAACATCACGAGAACGCTGAACAGCGACGGCGTGCATGTTAGTGCTACAAGGAGAAAGCTACTGCTCTCTAAAAGCATCTGTGAAGCATGATGGCGGTAGTATCACGGTTTGCTGTTTTGCTGCATCTGGGCCATCATTGACGGAACAATGAATTCTGAATTATAGCAGCAAATTCTAAATGGTCTGAACGACCCTAAGCACACAAAGAACGGAAGAATTAAGTTTTGGGACGGCCCAAGTCAAAGTCCGGACCTTAATCGACCTAAGAACTGGTGGATGGATACGGACAGCAACCAAGCAAACGGTTCACATACTTTTACCACTCACAGATATTTAAAAAATGTTTTTAATCGCATTCTCTTCGTCTATTTTCAGGACCTGTGTGAAAACCGGATGATGTTTTAGCTCGTGTTTACACAGACGTTCCCCGTGGCCATTGCGCAACTTCTTCTTCTTCTTCTTAGCATTTCCGAAAAATAAACACGGCGCGTCACTCGGCCGTGGGTGTCAAAAAGCCTTTTTGCATGAGACCGGACATACTTTCTCCGGTTTCGCCGTCTGACTTTTCAGCTCATTTCACATTAAACACGTGGGAAAGAAAACTGAAACGCAGAAATTTGCAGACGTTTTGGCGCTCACCCAGACGCGGGCGTTTGTAGAACTTAATTGGGTGAATTGAAGAGAATTACAGGAACGCGGCGTTTGGTTCGGTTTATGAGGAGATGCCCAAACTTGTGGGTGATGTCAAAATCTAGAGGGAAGCCTTCCAAAGGTGGATGTAATCTAGAGAACATGGGTATAGAGGTACTGTGATTTTGGCGTCCGCATACTTTTGTCATGCAGTCACACATTTCTAAGCCTATTTTCAAATTTAGACTTTTAGGTTTTCGCCCCGGTCTGAGTCCTAAATTGGGCCGATGAGCTCATTGTGGCGGGATGAATGGTAATCACGGTGGATACACAAACAGCAGTGATGTGTAACTCATGGAAACCCAAACAGCAGATGTAGTATGATAAGGAAAAGGTCTATTGTGTAACTGAAACCTCCATGTCTCAGTAAGGTGAGGTCAGGTTCTGCACGCCGGAGCTCATCGGCGTTTGTGGTTTAGAGGAAAAACAACAAGGCAGCTGTGTCCGAAAGTCTGTGGACACCTAAATAAGCTTGTACTCCTCTGCTTTGTCCACCTCAACGGCGTTCACTCTTCTGAGAGCGATGTCCACTAGACAGGAAGCGCCGAGGAAGTCACCGAGATTCAGCACAAGCCATTTAAAATAATCCTTGGACCTTAGATTATTATTTTGTAAAACAAAAGCAAGTTAACAGCAAATAAATGTATAAAATGTATATAGTTTTTCTGGACGCAACCGCCCGAATAAAACTGATAAAATTCTTTAAAAGCCTTAAGCTATATTTAAACCGATTCTTCTTTTTAAGTTTTAGGCAGTTACATCCAAAATAACTATATAAAATAATTTGTTGCTGTAAGTAAGTTAACTGCAAAAAAAGAAAACGTTTTATATGGATACTTTGGACGTAACTGCCAGTCTAAAACTGATAAACATAGCTTAATCCTTTTAAAGAATTAAGCTGATTCTGTTTAAGTTTTAAAACATTTTTTTGTTGTAAATAAGTAAGTTAACAGCAAAAAATAAAAAATAAGTTTTATATAGTTATTCTGGACATAACTGCCAGTCTAAATCAGAAAAACATAGCTTAAGGCATTAAGTTTTAGACCAGCAGGTATGTCCAAAATAACTACATAACACTTTTTTCTGTTTTTTGTTGTTATCTTACTTATTCACAGCAAAAAAAAAAAAGTTTTATACTGGTTATACTAAAAGTTTTATTTAGTTATACTGGACATAACTGCCAATCTAGAACTGATAAACGTAGCTTAAGTCTTTTAAAGAATTAAACCACTTCTTTTTTTTTTCACGTTTTGTCATGCCTTATGTGTTGCGTTAGTTCTAAACAATTCATTTTTAAAATAAGAGCTATAATACACTATATATATATATATATAAACTACACAAAAGTATCAAGTCTACTCTCCTGGGAAGGCTGGTCTATAAGATTTTGGACTGTGACTGTGGGGATTTACATTCACTTTTACAGCATTTAGGAGACGCTCTTATCCAAAACGACTTCATCCAGATTCATCCATTTCTGTTTCTGATTTCAGACACTGATGTTGGACGAGAGGATCTGGCTCACCGTCTCTGTTCCGTATCCCAAAGATGTTCGATGGGGGGGTGAGGTCAGGACTCTGCTCAGCCCAGCCATGCCCTTATGGACCTTGCTTTGTGCCCTGGAACAGAAAAGGGCCTTCCCCAAACTGTTCCCAGAAAGTCAGAAGCATACGATTGTCCAAAACCTCTGCCAGATTTTTAAATCAATAACTTTTGGAACTGGGAAATAAAAATTGATATTTCTAAGCCAGATTGTCCCAGTATGAAGAAGTGGTGTGGGACAGTAGAGCCACAGCAGTGATTGTGTGTGTGTGTGTGTGTGTGTGTGTTTTCTGCCTGACTGCCAGTGCGTCACACACACTCAGCTTCCTCGTGATTCACACTGCGCTCCTGCTCAGACAGCTGCACTGGATTTTCTCTTTCCCCACCGCTGTACTCACACATCTGCCCTCCTACACACACCACGGGACCCCGACCTGCCCCGAAACGCAGAACAGGGGCAACTCTAACCTTTTCGAGGTCCTAAGCAAGACCTACATTTAAGAGCTTGAATTATTCACAGTAAACAATTGATATTTATGACTAATCATCACCAAGTCTCAGGAACAGACGTCTGCACATTTTAACGCATCATTAACGAGGCTTTATGACAAACACTAGAGGGTATGGAAACGTGCCCAAACTTCAGCCCACTCCAGATTTGATTTCCTTTCTAGGGTGTTTTCAAATGTTTGCATTAAACGTTTTAGGAATCTCATCTTTCAGTTTGGACATGCCGAGGTCGTTCATGTACTGTAAACCTGAAGTCCATCCCTGGGGATAAAATGACATTCTACCAGGGTTTATGCGGGTAACGAAAAGTGCAAAAATATTTTCCAGTATGATTAAGGAGTTTTAAAACATATTTAAATAAGTTAAAACTAGAAATACTGCCTCAAAATCCCAGTGCACTGGAAATACGGCTTCCAAAATCAAAAAGGCCTTAAGCCAGAGTCAGTGTGTATTCTAATAAACTCGAATGAACTCTCCAACCAGGGCTATAATGGGTAACGAAAAGTGCAGAAATATATTCTAGTGCACTTACGAGGTATTCAAACCATAAATAAGTTAGAACTAGAAATACTGCCTCTAAAACTAACCAGATTAAGGGTGTCTAAACTTGTCCATACAACCGTAAGAGTCCAGTCTGGGATCAGAATTAACTCCCTAAACTAATTTAGTAAGCTTCAATAGTTTTAAAACAATAAAAAAGCAAACATTTGAAATACTGATATGGATAAGGGTGTCCGCTGAATGCAGCAAATGTAAATGTGCCTAAATTTCTGCCAAAACCTTAAGCCAGAGTCAGTGTGTAGTTAGACTGAACTCTGTAACCAGGACTATTATGGGTAACGAAAGCTGCAAAAATACTTTAGTAAGCTTAAAAATAAACAATAAATGATACAAATAACTGAAAACTAAAACTAGTAAATTTAAAACTAGCTTGGAACACGTGTGCCTAATGTTTGAATAAAACTGTGGGCAGCCAGAAACCACTCTGGGATAAGGATGAACTCTCTAACCAGGGTTATTATGGATGACAAAAAGTACAAAAACATGTTCTTACATGGTTACAAACTGTAAATACCTGAAAACTAGAAATAGTGTTTCCAAAACTAACCAGATCAGGGGTGCCTAAACTTCTGCATACAACTGTAGGTGGCCAGCCTGGGGTAGGGCCGAACTCTCTCACCAGGGTTATTATGGGTAACAAAAAGTGAAAAATATATTCTAGTATGCTTAAATCGTTTAAAAGCAATAATAAGCAAAAACTAGAAATAGTACCTCTAAGCTAGCCAAATTAGTGTCTCAACTTTTTGTATACGACTTCTTGCAGCCAGAAGCCACTTTTGGGTTCAAATGGACTCTAACCAGGGCTATGATGGGTAAGAAAAAGCCCTGCAAAAATATATTTTAGTCTTATTCACGACCGTTTTAACACTATAGGTAAGTGGACTGGAAATACTGCTTCCAAAATCAAAGAGATCAGGGCTGCCAAACCCTTTGCCTAAGACCTTAAGCCAGAGTCAGGGTGCATTTAGAACTCTAATAACCTCTAATGAACTCTCCAACCAGGGCTATTATGGGTAATGAAAACTGCAAAAAACTTTAGTAAGCTTAAGCTTATAATTGGTAAAAACTACAAATAAGTGAGAACTAAAACTACTAAATCTAAAACTTGCTTGGAACATGGGGATCCAAGGTTTAAATAGCTATAAAAATAATAAATAATAGACAGCCAGATAAATAACAGGTTGCAGAAACCACTCTGGGCTAGGAACTAGTTCTCCAACCAGGGTTATTATGGATAGCAAAAAGTACAAAAACGAAGTTCTTGTGTGTTTACGAAATAATTGAAAACTAGAAATTCTGTTTCCACAAAATTCTGGCTAAATTTCTACATGACTTTAAACCAGAGTCAGTATGTCATGTAGGGCTATTATGGGTAACAAAAAGTGCAAAAAACTTTAGTAACCTTAAATATAATCAGTAAAAAATAAGTGAAAACTAAAACTAGTAAATCTAATACTAGTTTGGAACACGAGTGCCTAATGCTCATGTAGGCAGCCAGACACCACTCTGGGCTAGAAATGAACTCTAAGCAGGCTTATTATGGATAACGAAAAGAACAAAAACAAGTTCTTGTACGCTTATAAAACTGCAAATAACTGAAAACTAGAAACACTGTTTCAAAAACTAACCAGATCAGGGGTGCCTAAACTTCTGCATAACTTCAAACCAGACTCAGTGTGTAGTTCGATTGAACTCTAATAACCATTATGGGTCTGAAAAGGTCCAAGAATATCATTTGTACGCTTAATTTTAATACAAAATAGTTTAAAAACAAAAATAATTCAAACCTAAACTACTGCCTTCAAAACTATTTAGATCAGGTGGACCTAAACTGTTGCATCTCATTGTAGGGACCAGAGGCCACTCTGTGGTTATTATGGATAATGAAAAGTGCAAAACATTTTAGTAAGCTTATACACAAGCAATACTATGTCTAAAACTGTATTAATGTCATTTTTCGCCATTTCATGGGATGACGGTCCGTCTCAGGGCCCTGTCACGTGGCAAGACCAATCTGGGGTTCGAATCCAAGGCCTCATGAGCTCACTGTACTAACGTAAAAAATGAGAAATGATAAGCAATTATTAAATGTTAAAAAGGGTCCAAAGTTTTCAGAGGTATTTCTAATATTATAATTATTAATAATACAGGTTTGATTTTAGGCATAAAAAAAAGAAGGCAATTTTTAAAGAAGTTGAGGCCTTGAAACCCAGTTTGATTGATGAGCAAAACCAAAAATAAGCCCATGTAGGTTTTTATGCTATAATTACTATTTTGGCAGCGCACCCTCGTTCTGTGTCCATGGTGATTTCCAAAATACCCGCTCGTTTGCCTGCGGGAGTTTAGAAGGTTACTCGTGTTTGGTTTGTGCTGGTTTCACGCTCTAGGTCTAATCCCCCCCAAAAAACAACAAGGCACTCTCTCAATCGACTCTTTTATTTTTTATTTAAGATTCAGGGAAACAAAGCGGGAACCTTTGGGATCCCAAAAGTTCTCGCTGTGTTTCCCTGAATCTTAAATAAAAAATAAAAATCAGTCAATTTTAGGGTAAAAATGTCCCGGGGCGCGGCGTAAGCTCTGCGTGAGGATCGAGGCGAGGTCGAAGGTGGCGTGCTGGCGGCCATCTCACGTCGATTAACATTAGTATAATTATGAGCTGTGTGTCTGTGGGAGGCCCAAGCTTTGAGTTTTTAATTGTCAGTACTCAGGGTTCAGTCTCACCCCCCCATACCCCTCACTCAGACACAATTAACCCCCTTCCTTCTGACAAATCCAAAAAAAACCCACAAGAAGTATCCAAAGAAATCCCATTTAGAGACAAAAGCACTTTCCTTATGATTAATGTGCAATAATGAGAGAAATTATTGTTTATTGTTCAGTGTAAATCTTGAACTATTATTTGTAAACAGTCTATTATTTTAAGTTTTTTTTTGTTGTTGTTGTTGTTTTTTCACTGTTAGTGCTGTTAGTGTTTTTCGACCCATTTTTTCCGGTTCCTTTCCAGTCCCAGTCTTATGCAAACATTTCTGCGTTACGTTTTAAGCTCCTATCTCTGTCAGCATACTCTAGTTTCTCTTTACATTTAGTCATTTAGCAGAGTGACTTAAAATCCAACCAATTGTGGGTTGAGGTCTTGCTCAAGACCTGACATTGGCAGCTTGGCAGAGGTGAGATTTGAACCCTGGACCTTCTGGTCTATAGTCCAGTACCTTAACCACTAGGAAACTGCAGTCCACTCTTAAATTCCTCCACATGAGTGTGTGGCTTGCAAGTGACTTGCAATTGATTGGAAAATCTGTATAGGTTTTTTTCCCGCCTTACACCCTCTGCTGCCAGTTACACTTTAACATGAATGAATGAATGAATGAATACACTATGGAACTGGAAAAAGTCATTGCATTAATGGAATGATCTTAAAAGTATTTTAAGCAACTGATAATGACAAAACAAAGACACAAAGTACTGGAGGAGGGCAACAACCCAGCAGCAGGACCACTACCTCCACCTTTGTGCAAGGAGGAACAGGAGGAGCACTGCCAGAGCCCTGTAAAATGACCTCCAGCAGGCCACAAATGTGCATGTGTCTGCACAAACGGTTAGAAACCGACTCCATGAGGATGGTATGAGGGCCCGACGTCCACAGATGGGGGTTGTGCTCACAGCCCAACACCGTGCAGGATGCTTGGCATTTGCCAGAGAACACCAGATTTGGCAAATTCGCCACTGGCGCCCTGTGCTCTTCACAGATGGAAGCAGGTTCACACTGAGCACATGTGATAGACGTGACAGAGTCTGGAGATGCCGTGGAGAGCAATCTGATGCTTGCAACATCCTTCAGTGTGACCGGTTTGGCAGTGGCTCAGTAATGGTGTGGGGTGGCATTTTTTTGGAGGGCCGCACAGCCCTCCATGTGCTCGCCAGAGGTAGCCTGACTGCCATTAGGTTCCTAGATGAGATCCTCAGATGAGATCCTCCTGGGTTCCTCCTAATGCAGGACAATGCTAGGTCTCATGTGGCTGGAGTGTGTCAGCAGTTCCTGCAAGATGAAAGCATTGAAGCTATGGACTGGCCCGTCCGTTCCCCAGACCTGAATCCGATTGAGCACATCTGGGACATCATGTCTCGCTCCATCCACCAACGTCACGTTGCACCACAGACTGTCCAGAAGTTGCCGGATGCTTTAGTCCAGGTCTGGGAAGAGATCCCTCAGGAGACCATCCGCCACCTCATCAGGAGCATGCCCAGGCGTTGTAGGGAGGTCATACAGGCACGTGGAGGCCACACACAATACTGAGCCTCATTTTGACTTGTTTTAAGGACATTTTTGTGTGGATAATTTTGTGTGTGACTCCAAATCCAGGCCTCCATTGGTTAATAAATTTGATTTCCATTGATGATTTTTGTGTGATTTTGTTGTCAGCACATTCAACTTTGTACAGAACAAAGTATTCAATGAGAATATTTCATTCATTCAGATCTAGGACGTGTTATTTGAGTATATATATCCATTGTAAAATATATATACATATTTTACAGTAGAGCATTTTCACAAAACAGCTTTACAATTTTTATATTATGGTCTATTATTAGGCCCAAAGCCCAAATTGAGCAAGCCTAGGGTGACATTGACAAGGAAAATCTCTAAACATTATAAGGAAGAACCCTTGGGAGGAACGAGACGAGAGAGGCAAAATAATCTCCAAGGATCAAATGCTGGAGTGTTACAAAAAATGTGCTATTTTGGGGTAACCAAGTCTCAAACTACCATCAGATGCCACCTGGAGGCCAACAGATTATTTGGATGGCTTGCCAGGGAAAAGCCACAAGCATAAGCACCTGGAGTTTCTAAATGTTACTGAGACTATGACTGGAACCATGTTCTATTGTCACTTAAGTTGGGTTTTTTGCTCCAAAGGCCGAAGGAACTTTGTTAAGGAACATGGACTCCATGAAATACAAGGTCATTGGATCTTCCAGCAGGACAAAAATCAAGGCCCTGCCTTGGCCCTGATCTAAAACCTGTAGAAAACCTGGAAGAGGAGAGGGTACAAGAGAGGGCCAGGACCCTGGAGCATCTTCTGTTGTCTGTAAAGAGGAATGATATCAGATTCCATTCTCTGGAACTTAGATCTTCCACGAGAAGGATTAACGCTGAATTATTGGTAAAGGGAGTTGCAAGGGAGCAATGTTTAATTTTGATTAATAGACTCCCGTTTGAGAACCCACGCTTATTAACTGTATTTTTAAATAAATGCTCTTCTGGTTTTTGCTCTCTCTGTGAGCTCTGAGAGTTCAGGCCCCATTAACTCCTGTCTCCCCATTACAGAGGTTAGAGGTCACTCGTATAGCAGAGAGCTGTCATGCTCCATTAATCAGGACACTGACAGAAACATGGAGGGCTAAGACATCGCTCCGACTCCAACAACCTGCTGTCTCACCCCCAAAACGACTTGCTGTCTCGCTGCACAGAGGTGGCAGAGGTACACAAGTTCTTTACTCGAGTATAAGTACCACTAATCTGATCAAATATACTCAGGTAAAAGTTGAAGTTTATATATTTTACACAAGTAGAAGTATGTCTCGCTCTCACTTTCTAAACAAGCCAACATCACCTCCCAATCTCTAAACAAGTCACTGTCTCACCACTTTTATGAGATGCTGTCTCACTCATTCTCTAAGCAAGCCGACGTCTTTCCTACCACGAGTCCCTGTCTCACTCTCAATCTCTAAACAAGCCAATGTGTCACCTTCTATGAGCTGCTGCCTCTGTCTCACTTTCTCAAAAAGCAGCTGTCTCACTGGCACTCCTGCACTCTCTCAGCAAGTCGATGTTTCTCCTCACATAAGTAGCCATCTCACTCTCAGTCTGTAAACAAGTCACTGTCTCACCTCTTATGAGTTGCTGTCTCGCTGTTTAAATTAGCCAGTCACACCACCTGAATGGGCTGTTGTCTCACTCTCAGTTTCTAAACAGGCCAACATCTCTCTCATAAGTCGCTGTCTCACGCTCAGTCTCTAAAGGAGCCACTGTCTCACCTTCTGTATGAGCTTTTCCTCCATCTCTAAACAAGCTGAAGTCTCACCTCGTGTGTGTTGCTTTCTCACTCTTCCACACTAAGCAAGCCGATATCTCACCTTCTATATGAGCCGCTTTCTCACTCTTTCTAAACAAGCTGATGTCTAACCTCCCATAAGTCACTGTCTCACTCAATCTCTCTAAAGGAGCCACTGTCTCACTCTCACTATTGCACTCTCTAAGCAAGCCAATGTCTCTCCTCCCATAAGTTGCTGTCTCACTCAGTGTCCCTAAACAAGCCAACGTCTCACTAACAAACTAAACCAGCCAATGTCTCACCTCACGAGTCGTTGTCTCACTCAGAATCTCTGTAAACAAGCTCGTCTCACTCTCAATTGCTATAAACAAGCCAATGTCTCATCTCCTGCCTGTCTTACTCTCTAAACAAGCAGACGTCTCACCTTGCTATCTCATTCTCCCTCTCTAAAGGTGCCACTGTCTGACCTCCTTTTTGAGGTGCTGTTTCAATCACTAGATCGGCAGCTGTCTCACTCACTTTACACCTCACTGTTTCACTCTCATTGTTTAAATGAGCTGCTGTCCCAATGTCTAAGGGAACCGCTGTCTCACTCTCTAAATGAGCTGCTGTCTATCTGTGCAAACAAGATGCTTTCTCGATTTTTTTTTGTACGATTTACTCAGACGACAGTAAATTATTTCGGGTTAGTGTATAATGACAATATCTTCAGCACCTCTGTTTAATTTTTGCAAACTTTAGCTGGTGACAAAAGTCATGAAGAAGCTCCTTTGTTTTCAGTCTGCCTCTCCGCTGGCAGCCTTTTATACTCAGAAAAAAAACTGAGTAAAAAAACTCTTATTTCGACCTCTGTGGTTCTCTCTCCTCCTCAGAACCACAGAGCCATTTTACTCGCTTATAAAATGTTCAGGTTCGGAATGATGTTAAAAAAAAATTATATTATTGTTAACGAATATTAAATTATATTTGAGTCAAAGCTTAAACGCTCACACTTGATGTTTGATTGGATAGACGCTTGTCTTGTTTCCAAAATAAGATACCCGATATCAGCATTCTCATTTTTCCTTGAGCAGCAAAAGGACAGCTTCATCACTCAAAGATATTTTGTTCGTCTTGTCTGTTTGTTTTTGATTTTTTGCTGAGAAAGATTTAAACCAATTCCATAAAAAAAGTGTCACATCCAGTGTATAGAGTTTTGAGGCAAAGAAACTGCGACCAAATATTTCGCATTTTCACAGTACTTTTTTTGCATCGTGTTGCGTGTGTAACGGCCTTTATTCTGCAAGTTCTGCTCACTCCCCAACACATCCAAACAATATACTATTGATAATGTGGAGAATTCAATTCTATACATAATACGAGGACTTCTAATAGGCTGTTTAGGCTTTAGTAAGGAAACATTCTGGGAATGTCCGAGCTTCTCTCTTAGAAATTAGTTTGTTTTTTAAAGGGTGTTTGCAATTTTGAGTCTAAATCAAATTTTGTGTTTTCTGTGTGTTGATGAAAAGAATTATCAGGTCATATTAGTTTGCACAAAACACTCGGTTTCAACGAAACACATGGTTTCATATGAAAGTTTTTCTATGGAAGCCAAATCAAAAGCCCAAACAAAAACAAATGAAACACACGTTGATGCTTTTGGGTAACCAGAACCCTGTTTGTTTTAATTTTCTTCTCGTAAAATGCTATATAAGATTGTTGAAGATTGTTTCTGCTCAAAATGCGAATCAGTGTGGATGTGTCATTGGGGGACGTGTAGCGTCTTGTCACTGCACCCGTTTGATGCTCGGCGAGGAGCAGGGTGGTATACTGATAAACCGATTATCCATGTGTGTGTGTGTGTGTGTATGTGTGTGTTTATGAGAGAGATAAGCATGCTGTTCTCAGTCTACCTGCTGGAGTGTGTTGCTAAAGCTATGCTAGCTAACCGGCCGGACCGGCAGCGCCACTCTGCTGCTGTCTAGACGTACGATCTCACATGAGGGCAAAAACATCCGACCATTCACAAAAAAACACTCCAAAAACAGCAGCAGGTGGAGATCCGGGCTGCTCCAAGAGGTGGGTGTGTGTGAGAGAGAATGAATGTCAGCGAAAATATTATGATGTACAACCAATATTAAATAAGCTTTAGCATAAAAACAATATTAATACACAGTGATTTAGGAGTATTTATTTTATTAAAACCCAACGTATATTGTATATTTTGGTTCCTCGAGTCTGAAAATGTTTTAGCTAAAGACGATAATGGTATTTGTGTGATTTTTTGGAGCTGATTCATGTAGTTGTCATACAAACCATTATGATCTGTACCTCCTACCCTCAATAAAAGTAAGGTAGAAAGGCTTTTTAAAGAAATACTTAAACTTTTTATTTATATACAACGTAGCATATATATATATATATATATATATATATATATATATATATATATATATATATATATATACTTCAACTTTTACTTGAGTTTTTTTTCTTTTTGTAGTATGGATTAGTGGCACCTTTACTTAGTGACCCCTAATCAGCCCTGTGACGGACCTTCAGATATTACAGTATTATATTATATATCAGCATTACTATAAATAAATCAATACTAATTGTAAAGTATATAAATATACAATATAAATATACAGTATAACAGTCAATATTAATATAAATAATAATAGGATTTTATTGATAAGCACCTTTCACCCAAGTTCGCTCATGTACAAAAACAGTAATACATATCTAAAACACTTGTAAATAGCAAGAAGAAACACGAGGCAAGCAGACTAGATCAAGAAATTTTGATACTGAGCAAATGAGAAGGTTAAGAGAGTAATAAAAAATTCGATTAAAAGTAAGTGTGAATTAAGAAATAAAATTGCTACGACTGAGGGTCGGCGAGCTGAAAAAGATAAGCTTTCCGCTGTGCCAAGTAATAAAACCATGGATAAGGATTTTTTTTACTCCACAGTGGGAAAGCAGGGACACAATCAGTAAAAGATGTGTAAATGAAAGTTCCAAGATTTCAAACCAGAGCAGAAAAGCATGAGACAAATCAGGGATTGAGCACTAATAATTTATTATCTTTAAGGTTGTAATTTATAATGTCTTAACATCAGCTAGGCAGTCGTCCGTGCGTGTGATGGGGCAGAATGTGCATTATGTAGATTTGTATGTCGCCTGTATAGCAGCGGAAGAACACCCGGTTTTCCCATGATGTCACAATGTGTAAGTGCCTACATAACAAAGAGCAATGGGATAAGGGCTGAGCCTTAAGGTACACCGTGAACCAGATGAGATGACGTCAAATGAATGGGTTGTTTTATATTGTTGAGAAGCAGCTAATCAATATATTGTAATTAATATACATATAATAAAGAAACCAGTATATAATTTAAAGGTAAAACAGTTGTTGGAAATGCTGATAATAAAAGATCCCTGCTAAAAAGCAACAACAAAGACCAGCGTATGTTGTGTTTTACATAATGGTATGCTGGCCAATCAGCTTTACCTGCAACACCATTCAAGTTAAACAGCTAAACCACCATCACACCAGCACTATCCAGCATAAACCAACATGGACCAAATATACCAAACATGCTGGGCTACTGTTAAACTCAATAGCCACGTTACAATGCCACTTTACAAAAAATAAGAGTTGAATAGGCAGATCAAACTATTCACTAAACAACCTAGCAACTCATCATTGAAGAACAATAGTCTGGTTTTGTCTTTCTGCCTCTGTAGTGTTGAAATAAAGCACTGCCCTTACTGAATGTCTAAAGTTGCTCAGTAAATCTACTACAATGGAAGCTAGCATGACGTTAGCTATGCAGCTAAAGCAACAAGCCAGTTTAACTGTAGCTTTGTTCTTTGCAGCAGCTCATCACTTCACTTCTGCTACTTTAACATGGATTTCCTTTGAAGAATTTTGCTTTAAATAGCGTTTCTAGGAGGTGTCTAGCTTAAGTAGTTATGTAACAGCTACGCTAGCAACGTAGCATCCGCTAGCATGCTAATCGGTGGAAATCGATGTAAATTGACTTCTTGCTTTTCAGTGAGGGATTTGAGGAGTGTTTAAAGATCTGTGAAACATTTTCGCATGCCTTGGCTTTAGATATTTAAATATGTGTTAGCTCTAAGCAGTACCTCAATATCTCACAGTTGTAGCTTTTAATAAAATGTGTGTTTATCAACTAACAATGTTCGGCTGCTGGAAGGCTGTCATACTGTTGTGTTTACACCTAAAACACTTTCTTAAGCCTGGGAGCTGCCCAAAAGGAGCCCCTTTTATTCCTGACAATTCAATTAATCACAGGTGAGAATGGTTAGTTTGCTCAGTAAGCTAATTAGATCGATTCAGTTATCTGAGCGGGGGTAAAAATGTTAATTATTAAGGTAGAGTTCGTTCATTTTAGGAAGATTTAGTACTTTTATTTCACCTTGTCCATTGGCACAATGTTTTATATAATTATTTTGTAGAAAAAAAATACAGACTACAACACTGTCTTGGTTGTTTTTTATTACATTAATTAGAAATGTATTGGAAGCATTGGCATTGCTTTAATTTAATACCTTCACTTTAATTGTACATTCATAAATTTTAATACCTGCTTAATTCAGTTCAATAGGGTGGGAACCATCCTGGACAGAGCGCCAGTCCATCACAGGGCACCTACTCGCGCTAGTGTATGCTCACTCACCCGCATTGGGACTTTAGAGATGCCAAATGACCTAATGGCTTTCTAGCCAGACTATACAGTAGACCAGGAGCTCACCTATAAAATAAAAGCAATGACGTTGTTGCGAGCATGGCGTATACTTACTTACATTTGATTTCTAACCTCACATGGGCCGGTCAGGGACTCGATAAGCCTTCTGGAAGGAACTAACAACGAGAACGAGGTACCATTGTATTGGGTACTGCCGTTTTTTATTTAAAAAACTATTTTAGTACAACATGCATCATTGTTATTATCAGCAACATGACCACTCAGAACCAGCAACAAATAACGTTGATTATTTGTTGATCTTGTCACAACAGTGCATCTTAAGCTATGTGATGTATTAGACGGTGAATGAACAGTCTGTTCTCATAGTGGACGCGTTGGATGTGGGAGAAATGTGAAGAGCCACTTTATTAAAGGACAAATCATTATGGCTAGATGACTAGGTCAGAGAATCTTCTAAACAAGGAGCAATGGAATTGGAATTGGAGCAGTGGAAGATAGTTCGCTGGTCTGATGAGTCTGTTTTTCCTTTGGATGTTCGGGTATGTGGGCACCGTTTACCTAAGGGCGTGATGGCACCAGGATGCACTGCGGGAAGAAGACGCTCTGGGTGATGTTTACAAAACGGATCTACATTAAATAAAACCAGAGGAGACTGTATTCATGACACGAATTATCTGTATTGAATCGTGGATGAATCACGGAGGCGTTTCTCCCGGATTTCCTACCTCATAATTTAAAATTCGTGACCTGGTCCTGACCTGGGCTCGTGACTGATTTTCAAGATTAAAAGGTTTATTTTTAAATCGCAAATGGGCAGCGCTAAGCTGTCACAGGAAATTCCAACTAAGTTCTAAACCACGCCACACCTCTGGAACGGTTGTCGTCGATGGATGGCTTAGAATGTGGTGCATCCACAAACTGGGACCACACCCACCAAAATTAGAGGGTTGTTTTTTGTAATTAGCAACTATTGTGAATGATTATCACCAATTACTCATCGTGCATCAGGGCAAATCTCTACAAACATCCCACAACAAATGCACTTATTATCGTTCAGTCATGCATCGACTCTCTCATTACGTGTTCGTTGGAGAAACCAAATGATTTCATTCCAAATATCTATTCGTTTATTTGTATTTTTGTCGTCTTTTGAAATGTAAAGAAGTGAACACAATTTAAATTAAACACAGACACACACAGGACGCAAACGTAAGCATGCAATGGACAGATCAGCGCCTGAGGATGATCCCCAGGCATCTTCCTCAGACACAGAGAGTCGTGTCTGCTTGGGAAAGAAGGGATGTAGTAAGACGGGAAGGATAAAGAAAGAAAGAAAGAAAGAAAGAAAGAAAGAAAGAAAGAAAGAACTAAAAAAACAGAAAGAAAGAAAGAAGAAAAGAAAGAAAAAGTAAGTAATAAAATGAAAGAAGATAGAAAGGAAAAAGAAAGAGAGAGAGAGAGAGAGAGAGAGAGAGAGAGAGAGAAGGAATAGTGGTGCTTGAAAGTTTGTGAACCCTTTAGAATTTTCTCTATTTCTCCATAAATGTGACCTAAAACATCATCAGATTTTCACATAAGTCCTAAAAGTAGATAAAGAGAACCCAGTTACACAAATGAGACAACAATATTATACTTGGTCATTTATTTATTAAGTAAAATTATCCAATATTACATATTAGTGAGTGGCAAAAGTATGTGAACCTTTACGTTTAGCAGTTAATTTGAAGGTGAAATTAGAGTCAGGTGTTTTCAATCAATGGGATGCCAGTCAGGTGTGAGTGGGCACCCTGTTTTATTTAAAGAACAGGGATCTATCAAAGTCTGCTCTATACAACACGTTTGTGGAAGTGTATCATGGCACGAACAAAGGAGATTTCTGAGGAGCTCAGAAAAAGAAATGTTGATGCTCATCAGGCTGGAAAAGGTTACAAAACCCTCCACCAATCCACAGTCAGACAGATTGTGTACAAATGGAGGAAATTCCAGACCATTGTTACCCTCCCCAGGAGTGGTCGACCAACAAAGATCACTCCAAGAGCAAGGTGTGTAATAGTTGGTGAGGTCACAAAGGACCCCAGGGTAACTTGTAAGCAACTGAAGGCCTCTCTCACATTGGCTAATGTTATGTTCATGAGTCCACCATCAGAAGAACACCGAACAACAATGGTGTGCATGGCAGGGTTGCAAGGAGAATCCACTGCTCTCCAAAAAGAACATTGCTGCTCATCTGCAGTTTGCTAAAGATCACGTGGACGAGCCAGAAGGCTATTGGAAGAATGTTTTGTGGACGGATGAGACCAAAATAGAACTTTTTGGTTTAA
>JAJAGP010001009.1:0-161052 GCA_025084515.1 Ancistrus triradiatus
GGTTTTGTAGCCTTTTCCAGCCTGATGAGCATCAACAACTCTTTCTTTGAGGTCCTCAGAAATCTCCTTTGTTCGTGCCATGCTACACTTCCACAAACATGTGTTGTGAAGAGCAGACTTTGATAGATCCCTGTTCTTTAAATAAAACAGGGTGCCCACTCACACCTGATTGGCATCCCATTGACTGAAAACACCTGACTCTAAATTCATCTTCAAATGAACTGCTAATCCTAGAGGCTCACATACTTTTGCCACTAATTAATATGTAATATTGGATAATTTTCCTCAATAAATATATGACCAAGTATAATATTTTTGTCTCATTTGTTTAACTGGGTTCTCTTTATCTACTTTTAGGACTTGTGTTAAATCTGATTATGTTTTAGGTCCCATTTATACAGAAATATAGAAAATTATAAAGGGTTCACAAACTTTCAAGCACCACTGTAAGTAAACATTATTTTTAATGAATTAAAATTTACCAATCGATACATTTCTGTTATTGTCTGTATAATAAACAGTTATTGGTAATTCTGTTCCTTGACTTTAATGACTGAAGGGCTTAGCCACGGGGTAACAATAGAATGGACCTCTTTTACCTCAGGAAGGCTGATAAACAAATCGTTTCTTCTGTGCTGCTTATCTTAAAATCTAACAGTAAATGGCGATAAAGGAACTGTGGTATAAGCGCAGTAATACACTCGAGGTCGGGCTTTAATGTGAGATATTGGCACGGGTGTACTGATCTTCGATCTACAGCTGCAGCACACTCGTGCCAGTATCTCACGTTAAAGCACTCCCTCTCGTGCATTATTGCTTATACGAGAGGGAGTGCTTTAACGTGAGATAATATACACACACACACACACACGTGCTGCCTGATGTATGATGTCTGACACATTGTGTTTTATGGTAGTTTGGTGTTAAAGTTTTGGCTTAAACTGTATTTTAATGGCAGAGGGGAACATGCAGGGAGTTATAAGGCACAATAGTCGACAATGAGAACTTATTCCAAATTCTCCACTGTTTTACCATCAGTAACATTACGTATTTAAAAATTCAGACACGTGTTGGTTCATTGATGGTTTTGGATATTAAATAAAATAGTTATATCAGCAGTGACTACAACACAAATAAAAACATTTTATCCAAATATCACCAGTGATCCGACACATGTCATCTGAGTTTTTAATATGTAATGGTTATTTAAGGGAAAAATGTAATCTAAAGGGGAAAAAAAAGTTTTAATTAAATTATTTAAATATTCCTCTTCCATGAGCAGAATAAAATGATTACAATACATTTAGACTTTACTTTCTGTGAGGGAGCTTTTAGAGGTGGCCGTCTAGTTCCTATCAACACCACAATTTTGACTGTAACTTTCTATAGAATTCAGGATTTTATAGCAAACCCCTGTGACTGACCATTTAAATCATCTCAGCCATTTCATTATGCATTGAAAATTCAGTGGCATTCCACTCTAAGAACTGTTGTCTCTTAGTGGTCACATTGTTATGCAGTGTTTCTATTTACTATGTGTACTTCATTTACTTAGTACTATTTACTACGTTGGAAAATATTGTTTTGTACATTATGTAACATTGCTTTTTATGTGTGTATGCATTTGTTGTGTTTACACTGTTGTATAACTGCTGTTATAATGTTTACAATTCAGTTGCACTAATTCTTTTTATACAATAAAACTACTACTTCTTTCTACTTTCAACTAGACATGGATAAGAAATAAATAAGATCTCAGTGGTGTCTTATGTTTCTTACTTGGATCTCTCTTATGTCAGGGGAAAATACATGTGACAAATTGTGAACAATATGAGGAAACCACCCAGCGTTATACTAACCAGACTTACTGGCTGACTACAAGAGGGTTAGGGCGGCACTGTGGTGCAAGTGCTCAGTGCTGTCGCCTCACAGCTCCAGAGATTCCTGGGGGGTATTTCAGAAAGCAGGTTGAACAATTCCTGAGTTCGAATCTGAACTCTGGGTTGACCAATCCTGAACTGTCCAACTGTCCAAGAGTTTTCGGTTTCAGAACGGGGGATAACGTTTAGTTCCGTCAACTCCGAGTTACTTGAACCCTGAGTAAAGCTCGTGCACGAGGAGATACAAAGCCCTCATCAATGGAACGCAGATAACACGGATCAGCACGGCAACGGTCCTCGCACTTCAACCCAGTGGCGTTAGAAATTGGTGCGTATATATAATTTGAGCATATATTTAGGAAAAAAATAATACAGTAGCAAAATAACGTGAGGTGGCGTGGCAAAAAGAAAAATGCTGCCCGAGTCAATGGCGTGAGTAATAACTGAAAAAAAGTTTTATTCCGAGTGTTCCACTTATTTTATTTATAAAAATAACATCTAACAGTTAAGAAGGGAAGAAGGTCCATCCACCTCCACAGCACAATGTACCTCAGTAAGGTGTTGTTCAAAACTGGCCCATGACTTAGACCTCGCACTGTGATATTCAATGTCATATTTTCGTGTTCCTGTAGCTCCCCGTAAAAGGTGTATTTTTAGAAACAAATTGAAAAATCAAATTTAGAAATGGACCGCATAAGGCTGCAGATATAAAAGACAGTAATGGAAATACAACTGTGCTGGAACATCAGTTAAAGGTGGATGAGGTGCCCACAGGTGGATGATTTTACTTGTTTGAAGAACAAGATATTAACCTCTGTACTGCATTTGTACTTGCAGGAAATAAAGAAGACTTCATAAAAAGACAGGCATATTGTTTTTATTTGACACTGGGGAGGTGATAGGCTAATCAGTAATGATGGTAGCAGATTGTGTCTCTCACTGCTCTTCCATCTCGTGCATCAACGATGTGGTCAGGATCTATATCAGGATTGGTCACTGGATGAGTGGGACATTGTCTGATCGCCAGTCATTGAGATCCCCAATGCTCATCTCTACCCTGCAGTGAGCCAAGTTCTAACATTGCTGTGGGTCAGGATCAGGATCAGGGCAAGGGGTCAGCAAATAGGGCTAGCAGGGGTACCTTCTGTCTGTAATAATCAAACTCTCCTATGATAGATAATACAATGATACAGTTTAAATTATCAGTGGCAAATAGAACTAAATATTGATTATGTGAGGATATGGTTATATGTACTGTATGTATTTACCATGGGCAAATCCAGCACTCACTGTACACTCATGAAAACTTCACAAGTCATGCACAGACCCAGGTCACTTTGCTTCCATGTTGCTGATGATGTGGGCTGTATCACATATGATCTTCACACTGCAGAACAGTAATTAACTGCAGTGGCTGTATTATGATTTGTATTTCACTTGTAATGCAAAATTGCTATTATTTAAGCCTACCTGCACATTAATGCTGTGGGGAAACTTCCTATTCACTTAATCTCCTTCATTTAGCAAAGAGTGCCATCTATGCAGCCAATCACACTTGGAAACCCTAAAATCATATTAATATTAAAATCATATTAACTGATTCAAGTCTCAAAGCTTAATACTAAATAAATTACTTGTTGCTTAGAGTGATATCTGAAATTCTGTGGGATTCCTCTTTGATCAGGCTTGTGGCTCTGTGACTTGGGAACACCACAAAGGTTTATAGTAACCATTTTAATAGACGGTTGCTTTAGAATATGCTCAGCATCACTGATTTTGTTTAGAAAAACCAGGAGCGCAACACAAAGAATTTGCTCCTAACCCCGAGCGTGTCCACCCAGTGTCATATGAGCGATTGAGAGCGGAGAAGATAGTTAATACAAATGATCGACTGTGCTGAAAAACGTTAAGGCTCACACAGATAATCATCAGGGAACGAGGAAACATTAAAGCGGGGTCTGATCAGCCTCTCCCGACGGATATTTCTCCATAGTGTTTGTGCTTCGATGTGAGAAACTCAGGGTTAGCTGAAGTAAACCTGTTAGCGAGCAGCTTAGCTTCACGGAGTATGTTGCCGGAGTAACTAACTTCAAGTTACGCTGAACTTGCTTTGTGAAACCGAAAACCTAGAGTATCCATAAACTCTGAGTCAACTTACTCTGAGTTTTCACTGAACCTGCTTTCTGAAATATCCCCCTGGACTTTTGGGGATCATTCGTACCACTTGTTGGGATACACCGCTGTCGTTACACGATGATGTGTAAACACTACCATCCAGTGGCGGGATGCCGTCACTTCGTGGGTAATGTACTCGATAAAATCCGTAATTGGTAACGCAATGTTTTGTGGGAAATATAGTTTATGGTGAATATACGCTTTGAAGTAGTGTAGACTCATTTGACGTACACGTTTTCAGCTCTCGCGGGCCACATTTGGCCCGCAGGCCTTGAGTTTGACACATATGCTTTAAAGGCTTCTAAACATTACTGTGTAGCTCCAATATTGCCATTTAAACACAGGCCAGCTTAAACATTCACTTACTCACTTCTGTACTCGCTGAAGAATAACCAGTGGCACAGGAAGGAAGGTGAGAACCAACCCTTGAAAAGTGCACTGGGTGATAATCACACTGGGTGTGATTGGGTGTGCACATGCAATCGTGATGATGTTTAGCCTACCCTACCTAATTAAATAATACTCAGTGGTTATGTCATATATGTAAGTAGCTAGTGAAATGTCCTAAGAGAGAAAAAAGTAAATTGTTCAGCCATTCCAACACTGATAGTATTTCATATTATTTATTTGAAAGCATGCCTTTATACATACAAGTCTCCCAATTTGTTCAGTGTTGGAGGTGTTCAAATTTGACCTCTATTATAGCCAATAGAAAAAGGCTGAGGGCCAAAAAACAGGTGGGGGTCCACCACCACCTCTCACAGAGACTGAAGAGATGGTCCTCATTCCAAACACTGGGTGACCTGTTGCTGAAGGCATCCCTGGAGGAAGCTCATCTGACCCAGCCACCCCTAGAACCCAGTTGGCCTACATAAGAGGGTAGTCATTCAAATTAAGAATATAAACTTATGTACATTCATCACTTTGCCATAGTGGGATCAGTGATGCCACCCATGCATTACTAGACACAACTTGGCACACATATTTTTTGTAGCAGTACAATTCTTTGTAATTGAATGCTGTTACCTTTCCAGATTCTTCATATTTCATGGTGGCTCAAAGTTACATATTTGAAAAACTGTGATGCACACTGTTGTAGAAACAAAAGTCCAGTTAGGAACATTGTCTTGTTCAAATTAGTAAAATTAGTTAAAGTTATAATTTAACTGTCTAGTCTTCTGAATTTTCTACCAGTTACTGTTGGTGTAATCTGGTGGACCCATAACAGAGCTCCATGCAGGTGTAAATACTTTCAATACTCCACAGACAATTGTTCACAGACAATTGTCTTGTCAGGTGCCACAGAGAGGGAAGATACAGAGAGGCCTACTGAGGTTTACACCTTGAAAATCACATCTAACTGTTGATCATACAGAGTGCTGCTGGAAATTACAATCTAGAAGAAGGTCCATCCACCTCCACAGCACAATGTATCTCAGTAAGATGTGATTCAGAATTGGCCCATGACTTAGACCTGGCACTGTGACATTCAATGTCATTTTGTTTGTGTTCCCCGTAAAAGGTGTATTTTTAGAAACAAATTGAAAAATCGAATTTAGAAATGGATCACATAAGGCTGGAGAAATACAACTGCTGGAACATCAGTTAAAGGTGGATGAGGTGCCCACAGGTGGATGATTTTACTTGTTTGAAGAACAAGATATTAACCTCTGTACTGCATTTGTACTTGCAGGAAATAAAGAAGACTTCATAAAAAGACAAGCATATTGTTTTTATTGGACACTGGGAAGGTGATAGGCAAATCAAAAATGATGGTAGCAGATTGTGTCTCTCACTGCTCTTCCATCTCGTGCATCAGCGATGTGGTCAGGATTTATTTCAGGATTGGTCACTGGATGAGTCATTGGACATTGGACATTGTCTGATCACCAGTCATTGAGATCCCCAATGCTCATCTCTACCCTGTCGTGCAGTGAGCCAAGTTATAATATTGCTGTGGGCCAGGCACCGGATCAGCGCAAGGGGTCAGCAAATATGGCTGGCAGGGGTACCTTCTGTCTGTAATTACCAAACTCTCTTATGATAGATAATACAAGGATACAGTTTAAATTATCAGTGGCAAACAGAACTAAATATTGATTATGAGAGGATATGGTTATATATACTGTACGTATTGACCATTGGCAAATCTAGCACTCACTGTACACTCATGAAAGCTTTACAAGTCATACACAGACCCAGACCTCTTTGCTTCAATGTTGCTGATGATGTGGGCTGTATCACACATGATCTTCACACTGCAGAACAGTAATTAACTGCAGTGGCTGTATTTGTGATGTGTATTGCATTTCTAAAGCAAAATTGATATTATTTATGCCTACCTGCACATTAATGTTGTGGGGAAACTTCCTATTCACTTAATCTCCTTCATTTAGCAAAGATTGCCATCTATGCAGCCAAACCTTAAAATCATAAACTGATTCAAGTCTCAAAGCTTCATACTAAATAAATTTCTTGTTGTTTAGACTGATATCTGAAATTCTGTGGAATTCTTCTTTGATCAGGCCTAGGCTCACCACAAAGGTTTATAGTAACCGTTTTAATGCAAGAGTCACATTTCTGACAGCCCGACAGACGGCTGCTTTAGAATATGCTCAGCATCACTGATTTTGTATCGAAAACCCCCCTTGGCAAAAACCAGGAGCGCAAGACAAAGAATTTGCTCCTAACTCAGGGCGTGTCCACGGAGTGTCATATGAGCGATTGACAGCGGAGAAGATTGTTAATAGAAATGATCAACTGTGCTGAGAAACGCTAGGGCTCACACAGATAATCATCAGGAAACGAGGAAACATTAAAGCGGGGTCTGATCAGCCTCTCCCGACGGATATTTCTCCGTAGTGTTTGTGCTTCGACGTGATAAAAACTCAGGGTTAGTTAAAGTAAACCTGCTAGCGAGCAGGTTAGCTTCACGGAGTATGTTGCCGGAGTAACTGACTCCAAGTTACGCTGAACCTGCTTTCTGAAATACCCCCCTTGTCTATACTCCATCTGCAGTTTGGGGAGCATGTTCTCCCAGTGTTCGTGTGGGGTTTCTCTGGTACTCTGGTTTCCTCCCACATTCCAAACACATGCATTTAGGTCAACTGGTCTCTCAAGTGGCCCAGTACTGTATTCCGTGCCAGTGTTTTGTTCATTTCTTCCTACCCGGAAAAAATGCGGTCTTACTGAGGCTTACTGCGCATGCACACATGACTGGTTCTCATGTTTACCGGAATGCGTAAACAATTTTGATCAGTTTAAAGTAACAGCATTAGGCTATTACTGTTACTTTTGTGTTTTAAAAGTATGCATGACGATCAAATTAGCCAAGGCTAGTTGAATGTAGCCATAACTGTTTATATAGTCTGATTAATTTTGATTTTTGATATCAAGTCAGTTAGAAACTGAAAACATTTCCGTTTGCCTCCTGTAGCTGACGTTTACTAGGCTACATAAATGTACTCAAATCATACAAAACTCTATACACAATGTTTACTTATTAGTACAGATTAATACATATCGGGATATAGTTTTAGAATGGGAGCATCTTCTGATAAATGTCTAACACACACACACACACACACACACACACACACAGGGTGTGTCAAAATATGCTGCTCAGTGGCATATGTTTGTCGTAATTTCAGATGTGAACAAACAGCACAGAATCCTTCAAACATACGCTACTGTAGGACATTTCGAAAGGTAGGATAAACACTGGTCCCAAGCCCGGATAAAGTGACAGGGTTGCGACACGAAAAGGCATCTGAGTTAAAGCCTGAGCCCCGGACTAATTTACGGCTCAGATCTGCTGTGGCGACCCCTCACGGGTGCAGTCGAGGAAAGAAGGAAAGAAGAGAGTTAAAACATGCTTTAAAACTGGGTTTTAACAATCGGGACTATTAAATTCTTGACCTACCTGCTTCTGAACCTTGATCACTTTCGTCACCATGCTGACATACGCATCGTTGGTAACCTCGTTATACTCAGTGACCGCAAACTCAAAGGCATCACGGACACCTTGATCGTTCATGCTCGCATCGACCGTGTCTCCAGGCATATCAGCCCTCGCCACGGCCAAGAAGACCACCAAGAGCGGAGCTGCAACCTTCAAGTACATGATCTCCAAACGTCTATCTACGGGACAGAAGACCGGGACAGAACACTGCTTAAAATAAAGCCTTATGTAAACAAGAAGCTCGCTTGGGTGGTACTTATGTGTTTCACCCCATCACGTGAAAAAGTGGGCGTGTCCAAACAGCGCCTATTTTTCCAGGTAAGAACGGGAAGGCGGGTTTGGACGTCAGGCGCGTCTCACTCCGCCCACTTTGGACACACATTCTGGTTACGGTGATTATAATCGAGTGATCTTTAAAGTGGCGTAGCTTTCTTTTCATCTTCGGCGGGTACTCTGTTTACACCACCAAACCTATATATCAGCCTGCTTGAAAAGTCGCTAAATGACGTGATGCGCTAATTTGCATTTTCGTGTCGTCATCACGCTGTATTTACATGTATCTCAGCTTCCCGGAAGTTGAATCTGTTCATCTGGACATAGATTTGTCGGAGAAACGTTTCGTCACTCATCTAAGTGACTTCTTCAGTCTCAGCAAGTTGGAAAAGTTCCCCAATCTTATATACAGCACATTTGCATAACGACTGGAACACATCCGACAGAGACTTACATCATGTCTAAACGAGACCACCCTTCAACGTGTGATCAACTTAGATGAGTGACGAAACGTTTCTCCGACAAAACAATGTCCAGATGAACAGATTGAACTTCTGGGATTTTCTTACCTGGATTAATGAGCATGCATCAAGATGTATCTCAGCTTGTTGCTTCTCTCGTACTCTCTGTTAGAAGTGGGCGATACCGGGAATTTTGATACCGATCCGATACCAAGTAAATGCAGGGCCAGTATCATCAATATCGATACCGATACTTTTTAATATTTAAGCATCATAGATCCAAAAGATCCAAAAGACCTAGGATAGAATTTCGCCAAACATTGTACGTGACAACAAAATACGTCATTATCACAATCAACATTTTTGTTTAGAAACAATGGAACGGTAACAAAACAAAGTTTGCCTTACCATTAGGAAAATAAATATTTTTTGAGGTAGATAAGGAGAAACCACATAACAAAAATAAAATAAAAATTCTCCCCTCACTAGACATCTTTTGTAGTTCTTTCATTTTTTTGTTTCTTTTTTCAAATAGAATTGTTCTTAGGAAAAACAATAAAAAATAAGGAATTTTCTGCCTTTCAGTGCAATTCTGTTTTTTCTAAAATAAACAGAGTATAAAACATATCACTCAACACAACTTAAAACAAAATCTCCCGAGGTAGAGGGCTGACAAGCCACAATACAACAAAATTAACACACCACAACAAAAACTGTAAACAGTTTCAAACTTATTCTCTTTTCAAGTCAAACAATACAATAAAATAATACAAAAAATAAGGAATTTCTTCCCTTCAGTGCACTTCTCTACGTTTTTTCTTAAATAAAGAGTGTAAGAAAATATAAATTAAAGCTAATTAAAAAATCTTCTGAGGTTAGAGAGCTGACAAACCACAATACAGACAAAGTAAGACACCACAACAAATATTGTAAACAGTTTCAAACTTTTTTTCAAGTCGTACAATACAAGAAAATAATACAAAGAATAAGGAATTTATTCAATTCGGTGCACTTCTGGCTTTAAACAAAATAAAAACAATAAGTGACGGAGTAGAGCGCTGAGTAGGCGGGCCAGGCTGAGCTACCTGCATGGCTGATTGGCTGACGCTGCTGAGCCACGTGACGGTGCAACAACAAAAGAGGAGGAGGGGGGCCGGGGTGCTGCTCCGTGCTGTGTGACCCAGCGCAGCGCTGCTCTTACAGACAGAGAGCAGACTTTGATGAATCCGCGTGCGCAGCAGTCAGTGCGTGCGGGAGAGAAAAAAAGCTTGAGTATCAATCTTTTTACACGAGTATTGTTCAAAATCAATACCAGCGTTGGTATCGATATTATCAATTTTTGGATAGATCTGCCCACCTTTAGTATTGAGAGTGCCCTGACATGTGCACCCCCTAGAGGCTGGATATTTTTTTCTTCTGTAAATGCACTATGGAGTGAGATCACTATCTTCAATACGAGAGCGCAGAATCCAATACGAGAGCGCAAAATCACTTTAAATCGAGCGAAAACAAGAACTGCACGCTTCCAACGCGGCAGCACATTTCAGTTCTGTGCTCGTTTCGTAGATAAAAATACGGAAATACATCAGAGGTCAAGGCTTGGTAGATCATTACTGGAACTATCGATTGCAAGATGTCGCTAAAGGAAATCGGCAGGAAGGAATAATATAGAGATGAATATAAAATGCAGTAAAGAAGATACTAAAAGCATTATTAAAGCTAAAATGAAGGATAAATGGCAAAATATATGGGCACAGAACAGACTGGAAGACAGTTTTATAATATTAAAAGTAAACTGGGAAATTAATTCAAAAGAATGACCATATCATGATGGCCAGCCAGTTCTCTGCACAGCTTCCAGAAATCGACAGAGATATACATGATCTCAAATATATTATATCTACTGAGAATGCATAGTTATTTCATACATCTTTACATCAAATCACATGTTCACACACCTGACATTTGGGAAGATCTTTCCAAATTCAAATTGGAAACAGGTCTAAATTGTAATGTAATAAATTTGCTGAATTTAATATACTGAGGAGAAAACAACATAAAATGCTGCAAGTGCAAAGATTTGGGCACCTATTGATTCCCTGTAGTTTCTGTCAAGAAGTTGCCACGTTCTGACTGACAGGGTGTCCACATCTGCAGATATGTTCTTCCAACATGTTAAATTCAGCAAATAAATACTGTGCATTAAACATTTGTAGAAATATGCCATACTATTGTTTCATGTAGAGCTTAGGCTAGCTTATTTGCGCTTAGAAAATCAGCAGACGTTTGATAAGTAGTGGCCAAACGTTTGATATATGTCATGTTATTTCAGTCTAATTTGATTTCCCTCAAGATGTGAAATTATTCAGTCTGGCTTGATAATATTTAGGACAGTGAAGGATTGCGAGTTCTACAGTTTCTTGATTATCACAGTATTCACAGTTGCACTCAATATGTTTCTGCATTAAAACAAGGTCCTGTTTAACCCTATATGTCCAGATTGCATTCCTGATAATATGGCCTCTTCTTGCTTACTTCAGTTTGTATGCCTGCCCTTTCCAACTTTACTTTTAATATTATAAAACTGTCTTCCAGTCTGTTCTGTGCACATAGATTTTGCCACTTATCCTTCATTTTAGCTTTAATAATGCTTTTTTACAGCATTTTATATTAATCTCTATATTGTTCCTTCCTGCCGATTTCCTTTAGCGACATCTTGCAATCGCAAAGTGATTTTGCGCTCTCGTATTAAAGATAGTGATCTCACTCCATAATGCTCCTCCTGACCTTCATATAGCAGTCTCCACAAAGACACTACACTTCTTGAACTGCTGCTGCTCCAGGATTTAAACCAAGGCTCTCCAGCAGGTGGCACTAACCACTGAGCTACCAGCGCAGCTAGTGATCGATAACATTAATTTTGCATAATATGTAATGTTGAACATGTTTTGAGGTCCTGAGTGCTGTACCTTTTGTTTCTGAACAGTTATGCAAAATTAAGGGTTGACATTAGGTTTTAAAATAGCAGCAAGTGATAAAGAGCTGCAGGTGTGAAATATTGTATCCCTCATTCACTCTCTTTCCATACCTGCTTAATCCAATCCAGGGTTGTGGGATTCCAGCAGCACATGGCACAATGTGGGAGGAACCCATGCAGACACGGGGAGAACATGTAAACTCCACACAGCCAGTGGCCAGGCCAGAACTCTAACCAGGGTCTGCGGAGCTGTGAGATGAGTATGGAATTTCGTTCCAATATTATTACATAATGTGAATACAGAAACAGTATGAGTCATATGTCAGCGGACATATGTGTCCTCAAAGTGCTGTAACATAAGATATACATTTAGCTACCCACGATACAAAATATGCTTAGTAACGTAATAACAAATTGTTGGTTGTTAAATGTCACTGTACTAACCAGCATTTTTGCAAACAGGATTAGAATGAAACTTTATAAATGTTCTTTAGGGTTGAATAGGTCGATACTGAAATGAAAATGTTTTGTAGGTTAGATTGTAAATGGGCGCCATAACTGAGTTGGGTTGGCAAACAAATAAATAAGTTATTAAAGCACTTTTTATTCTTTTCATGAAGCTGTCATTATGTACAACATGTACAGCACAGTTACTATGTGTGGTGTGTGCAAAGCTTTGTTTTAAAGCAAAAACAAAAGAAATAATTTAAAGTATTTTGAAATGAAACCCATCATCTATCATTTACATATTTCAAAAATGTAAATTTGTTTTGCAGGTTTTTGTTTTTTCAATACAAATGATTTCCTAGTGGGGACAAGTAAAATGTCAGTTCTTTCCATCATTGTGGGGATATTTAGTCCTCATAATTATATATAAACTTGCCTAACCCGCCACCCACAGTCATTCACTGTGCTTTCTCACCACCAGGAAAAAATTATTTTCAAAACTAAAATTCCTCTGTACTCCTGGGCAATTTCAAACGAACAACATGCAAGGGATGCAAATCCTGAATGATTAACCCTGTCCATGCCACTGATTAACACCATTCAAAAATATTCCTGGTATTGAACACCTAATATATGGTATATAGGCTATTTTGCTTTATATATAGGCTTTTATTATGACAGAATTGATCCTTACCTGATGCAGTAAAGCAGGATTTTCAGGTACCTCTGAATACTGAGTCAAATTAGGATACATCCAAATACTTCAAGCACAACACCTACACTGTTTTGTAGGAAGTCTATATGCTATTTATGCGTCTGCCATATTTATTGTATATTCTTCTGACACCTTGCATTACGTAGTCTGTAAAAGATTTGGAATGAAGAAACTATATATAGGCACAACAGTATGACTGTCAGACAGATGCTCAATGTAAACAGTACTTTTTTTCAGCATTTTAAATGATCAAACAGTTCTGTCAAACAGCTGCACAAACCATTGTCTAGTAAAGATTCCTATACAAAAATGGTGTAAAGATGATTACATAAGGTAGTGTTGGTCAAAGCAATTTTGATCCCATGATATTTAGTTTAGAATAAGAAAGCAACTACAATACATCGAATTAAAGAGGCACACTCAGGCTTGCTATAATCATTCTAAAGACTTGGATAGAAAAAAGGCTCTTATTGAGGCTGCTGCAAATCTTGACTGCATAGAAGATGAGATCTAGTTGCAGGTATCCCTAGTCACTTTGATCTTGTTCAACCATGGCTGACTCCAAACGACGAGTGTGCACCGATGGACCTTGAAAAAGGAGATACGATAACATCAGAATTAGCAACAGAAAAATGAATCAAATTAGGTTGAATGGTTCTAAATGAACGGGATGAAGTACTTTGTTCGACTTGACTCACCCGTGCAATAGCAGGGTCTGAATGGACTCGGCACACCTTCTCAACTCCACCTTTCCTGCAGGAGGTTCTAGCCATCTCGACGGTGAAGATATAGTTCAGGCCAGAAACAACCTGAGACAGGAAATGACGTGAATTGTGCATCACTCGTCAGTCAGAAAAAATGAGTAAGTTTTCCAACAAGTTTGGTCATGAATGAGGAGCATCCAAAGCAGCATTTCCCACAGAATGAGTTACTATTTGTGCCGATAAGCTGAAGTGCCGTTGGGGTGTAAAACCGAACACTGCCAGCCAAGAAACAATAACTGAGTCATAGCAGCAAAACACAACAGAGTTAAGTGCACCTGCTTTTCGCAAGTTCCCTGCTCACTTCTGAAATACCTGCTTGTGTCTTAAATACAACAGGAAACATGCTGCACCGTCACATAAAAGACAGTATCTTACTCCATAAATGTGTTTGGGTAGATGGCGAGAGAGACCAAAAGAGAGAAAGAGAGAGAGAGAGAGAGTGTGTGTGTGTGTGTGTGTGTGTGTGTGTGTGAGAGAGAGAGTGCGTGAGTGAGTGAGAGCAGTGAAAGATGTGGTGGTTTTAAAGGTTTCTACACATTACAGTGTAGCTCCAATATTGCCACATACAGGCCACATTAAACATTCACTTACTCACTTTTCTGTACTCGCTGAATAACCAGTGGCACAGGTTGGAAGGTGGGAACCAACTCTTGAAAAGGGCAATGGGCCATCATCACAACTGGGCAGTGTTGTGCGTGAACGAGTTCAAAAGAACGCGTTCATTGAACACGCTCATTTTTTTGTGAACATTGAACTGAACGCAACACATTTTTTATAAAGAACTTGAACGTGAATTAGTTCACATTATGTGTCATGAACGGCAGACATCACTGTAAATGAACGTTGGATTTGTTTTCCATTGAAAACTGAGTGACATCTGTTTTCTCTTTTGAAACGCAACGAGAGAAAGTTCCTCCCTCCTGTATTCTCGCTGGTGCCGCTTAAATCATGTATCACCAGACAGAAATGGTTTGACATTGTGTGCGCAATGCATTGCGGGCAACGTAGTGTCCGGCTGAGAATAGTTAACATACTGGCTAGTTAATAACATACTGGCTTCCGCACGACATTACCCGTGATGAATTGCAGCAGAGCGGGGTAGCCATAGCAACGCCGCGTACACAATTGAAGTGTCATGAGCAAATGTTTACAATGAGCAGTTTCAAAGAACGTATAGTGATTTCTAGCTTGTAGTGTGAAAAAATTATTTATTTGAATATCTCACGAAAAAAGTAAAATGAACTGAACTTTGAACTAGTTCAGAATTAAAATTGTGAACTTTGAACGGGAACTGTTCACTTTGAGCATGTATGAACTGAACTTGAACTAGTTCAGAAAAGCTGTGAACTGGCACAACACTGCAACTGGGTGTGATTGGGTGTACACAGGCACACCCTATAACTGTTCTGGAGCGGCTTGGCTGGGACTCCAGAACTGCAGGTGACAACACTAGGCAATGCCACTGCCACTAACATTAGTCACTGTGCTGCCATGTACTTAGGGCTTAGCTTTTCAAACAATGCAAATTTCGTTAATCAATTCTTCTTTTTAATGATAGCCCTTACCAATTTACTAATTGAAGGACAGGGGAAAATACTCACCACATATCAACTTATTTATTCTAATATGTGACAAATTATGAACAATATGAGGAAACCACCCAGCGTTATACTAACCAGACTTACTGGCTGACTAGAAGAGGGTTAGGGCGGCACTGTGGTGCAAGTGCTCGGTGCTGTCACCTCATAGCTCCATAGATTCCTGGTCTGTACTTCATCTGGAGTTTGGGGAGCATGTTCTCCCAGTGTTCGTGTGGGTTTTCTCCGGTACTCTGGTTTCCTCCCACATTCCAAACACATGCATTTAGGTCAACTGGTCTCTCAAATGTCCCAGTGTGAGAGCCCAGTACTGTATTCCGTGTCACTGTTTTGTTCATTTTTTCCTACCCGTAAAAAATGCGCTCTTACTGAGGCTTACTGAGGCTTACTGCGCATGCGCACATCACTGGTTCGCATGTTTACCGGAATGTGTAAGCAATTTTGATCAGTTTAAGGTAACAGCATTATTACTTTTACTTTTCTGTTTTAAAAGTATGCATGACGATCAAATTAGCCAAAGCTAGTTGAATGTAGCTAGCCATGACTGTTTATATAGTCTATTTAATTTTGATTTTTGTTATCAAGTCAGTTAGAAACTGAAAACATTTTCGTTTGCCTCCTGTAGTTGACGTTTACTAGGCTACATAAATGTACTCAAATCATACAAAACTCTATACTCAATGTTTACTTATTAGTACAGATTAATACATATCGGGATGTCGGGACATACTTATAGAATGGCAGCATCTTCTGATAAGGGTCAAATAAATATATATATATATACACACGCACACATATATATACACACACAGTGTGTCAAAATATGCTGCTCAATTGTATGCTTGTCGTAATTTCAGATGTGAACAAAGAATACAAAATCAATTTTATTTCTCAACAAGATAGCACAGATCAACAGATAAATCCTTCAAACACATGCTACTGTAGGAAATTTCCAAAGGTAGGATAAACACTGGTCCCAAGTCCGGATAAAGTGACAGGGTAGCGACACGAAAAGGCATCTGAGTTAAAGCCTGAGCCCCGGACTAATTTACGGTTCAGATCTGCTGTGGCGACCCCTCACGGGTGCAGTCGAGGGAAGAAGGAAAGAAGAGAGTTAAAACATGCTTTAAAACTGGGTTTTAACAATCGGGACTATTAAATTCTTAACCTACCTGCGTCTGAACCTTGATCACTTTCGTCACCTTGCTGACATACGCGTCGTTGGTAGCCTTGTTATGCTGAGTGACCGCAAACTGCAAGGCATCACTGACACCTTCATCGTTCATGCTCGCATCGACCGGGGCTCCTACAATGGGCATACCAGCCCTCGCCACGGCCAAGAAGACCACCATGAGCGACGCTGCCTCCTTCAAGTACATGATCTCCAAACGTCTATCTACGGGACAGAAGACCGGGACCGAACACTGCTTAAAATAAAGCCTTATGTAAACAAGAAGCTCGCTTGGCTGGTACCTACGTGTTTCACCCAATCACCTGAAAAAAAATGGGCGTGTCCAAACAGCGCCTATTTTTCCAGGTACCAACGGGACGACGGGTTTGGAGGTCAGGCGCGTCTCACTCTGCCCACTTTGGACAGACAGTCTGGTTACGGTGATTATAATCGAGTGATCTTTAAAGTGGCGTAGCTTTCTTTTCATCTTCGGCGGGGACTCTGTTTACACCACCAGGCCTATATATCAGTCTGCTTGAAAAGCCGCTAAATGTCGCTAGATGACGTGATGCGCTAATTTGCATTTTCGTGTCGTCATCACGACGTATTTATATGTATCTCATCTTGTAGCTTCTCTCCTACTCTCTGTTAGAGGTGGGCGATACCGGGAATTTTGGTATCGATCCAATACCAATAGATCCAAAGGATCCAAAAGATCTAGGATAGAATTTCGCCAAACATTTTACGTGACAACTAAACACTTCATTATCACAATCAACATTTTTGAAACAATGGAACAGTAACAAAATAAAGTTTGCCTTAACATTAGGAAAATAAATCTTTTTTGAGGTAGAAAAGGAGAAACCACAATACAAAAATAAATAAAAACTCTTCCCTCACTAGACATCTTTTCTAGTTTTTTATTTCTTTGTTTCATTTTTAAAATAGAATTGTTCTTAGGAAAAGCAATACAAAATAACGAATTTTCTGCCTTTCAGTGCAATTCTGTTTTTTCTAAAATAAACAGAGTGTAAAAAAATATCACTCAACACAACTTAAAACTAAATCTTCAGAGGTTAGACAGCTGACAAACCACAATACAACAAAATTAACACCACACAACAAATACTGTAAACAGTTTCAAACTTATTCTGTTTTCAAATCAAACAATACAATAAAATAATAAAAAAATAAGGATTTTCTTCCCTTCAGTGCACTTCACTATGTTTTTTCTTAAATAAAGAGTGTAAAAAATATAACTTAAAGCTAATTAAAACGATCTTCTGAGGTTAGAGAGCTGACAAACCACAATACAGACAAATTAAGACACCACAACAAATATTGTAAACAGTTTCAAACTTCGTCTGTTTTTCCAAGTCGATCAATGCAAGAAAATAGAGGGGGGGGGGGGCTGCTCCGTGCTGTGTGACCGCAGCGCAGCACCTGCTCTTACAGCCAGAGAGCGACTTATGAATCCCCTGCGCAGCAGTCAGTGCGGGTTCCAGGAGAGAAAAAGCTTGAGTATCGATCTTTTTACACGAGTATTGTCAATATCCAATACCAGCGTTGGTATCGATATATCCAATTTTTGGATAGATCTCCCCACCGTTGTAATTGGAGAGTGCGCGATTTTTGCGTATTTAACGATAGTGATCTCACTCAAGAATGCACCCACCGACCTTCATAGAGCAACACCCCACCCATAACACTACACAGCTTTAACCGCTGCTGCAGGATTTAAAAACCAGGCTCTCCAGCAGGTGGCACTAACCACTGAGCCACCAGTGGAAGTGGTGATCGATAACATTATGTTACCTAATATGTAATGTTGCCACATGTTTTCAGGTCCTGCGTGCAGTACCTTTTGCTGTTGAACAGTTATTCAAAGGAAGGGTTGACAATTAGTTTTAGAAAATAGCAGTCAAGTGATGAATGCTGCAGGTTTGAAATATTGTATCCCTCATTCACTCCGTTCCATACCTCTTTACTCCAATCCAGGGTTTTAGGAACCCCAAACTGCCGGCACAATTTGAGAGGAAACCTATGCAGACACGGGGAGAACATTCACACCCACACAAGCATGGCAAGGGCCCAGAACTCTACCGGGTCTGTGGGCTGGTGAGGTGAGTTAATTGAGTTTCGATCCAATAATATAACATAATGTTGAAATACAGAAACAGTGTGAGTCATTGTCAGGAGTGGAATATTTCAGTATGAAGCCCCACATGTCAGAAGCAAATGTTAACTAATATAATAACATGAAAACAGTGCTGTAACCTAGATGAATACATTTAGCTTCCCAGACGAAAACATGCTTAGTAACGTAATAACAACTTTTTGGTTGTTAAAGGTCACTGTATAAACCATCATTTTTGGCAAACAGGTTAGAATGAAATCTTTATATAACGTTCTTAGGGTTGAACTGTCAATACTTGAATGAAAATGTTTTTGTAGGTTAGAAATGAAAATGGGGTGACATAACTGAGTTGGGTTGACAAACAAATAATGAGTTATTAAAGCACTTTTTATTCTTTTCATGAAGCTGTCATTGTACACATGTACAGCACAGTTACTATGTGTGGTGTGGGTGCAAAAAGCTTTTTTAAAGCAAAAACAAACGAATAATTTTAAAGTATTTTTGAAATGAATCCCATCATCTATCATTTACATATTTCAAAAATAATAAGAATGTGCATTTTCCGCTTGTTTTGTTTCTGTATTTTATCAAGTTTGTTGCCTTCACTTTTGCTACAACCTACACACATTTGTTTTGGTTTTTCAATACAAAGGGTTCCCAGTGGGGACCAGTAAAGTAAAAAAAAAATCTTTCCCATCATGTGGGGATATTTAGTTCTATAATTATATAAACTTTGCCTAACGCGCCACCCACAGTCAATTCACTTCGCTTCTCGCTGCCAGGAAAAATTTATTTTCATAACTAAAATTCCTCTGTACTCCTGAGCAATTTTCAAATGAAAACAATACCGGGAATGCAATCCTGAATGATTAACCCTGTCCATGCCACGGATTACCACCATTCCCAAAATATTCCTGGTTACTTGAACACCTAATATAGGGTTTATTAGGCTATTTTTGGCTTTATATTATAGGCTTTATTATGACAGTTATTGATCCAACTTACACCTGAATGCAGTAAGCAGGATTTTCAAGTACTCTGACTACTGAGTCCAAATTAGGGTACATCCAAATACTTCAACAGCCAACACCTACACTGTTTTGTAGGAGTCTTATACTATTTATTCGTGAAAAAAGCCCATATTTAGCGTATGACACCTTGCATTACATATCTGGTAAAAGATTTTGGATGAACTAGCTATATCTAAGACAAACATTATGACTGTCAGACAAATGCTCAATGTAAACATTACTTTTTTTTTCAGCATTTTTTAATGTTCAAAAACAGTTCTGTCAAACAGCTGCACAAACCAGTGTCTAGTAAAGATTTTCCTATTTCCAAAAATGGTGTAAAGGGTGATTACATAAGGTAGTGTTGGTCAAAGCAAATTTTTGATCCCATGATATTTAAGTTTTAAGAATAAGAAGCAACTACAGTATATCAAATTAAAGAGGCACCCTCACTCAGGCGTTGGCTATAATCATTCTAAAGACTTGGATAGAAGAAGGGCTCGTATTGGAGCTGCTGCAATCTTTGACTGCATAGAAGATGAGACTATTAGCAGGTTTCCCAATCACTTTGAATCTTGTTCATCCATTGCTGACTCCAAACGGCGAGTCTGCACTCATGGACCTTGAAACAGGAGATATGATGGCATTGATTAGCAATAGAAAAATTGAATCAAATTAGTTTGAATGGTTCTAAATGAACGGGATGAAGAACTTTGCTCGACCTGACTCACCCGTGCAATAGCAGGGTCTGAATGGACTTGGCACACCTCCTCCAACACCCACCTTTCCTTGCGGAGGTTCTAGCCAATCTCGACGGTGAAGAATTACTGTCCTCATTCCAGCAACAACCTGAGACAAAAATGACGTGAAATTGTGCATCACCGTCAGAAACAGTCTGTGTGAGAGAGAGAGAGAGAGAGAGAGAGAGAGCAGTAAATTTATGTATGTAAATGTACCCAGAGGAACGAAGCAAACTTAAGATCTAAGTTGTCTCATTTACTTCTTTCCTCACACATAATTTTTAAGACATGTTTGAGATCAATGTAGATTTAAGCTTATTTCTCCTGTTTTCTTTTCGAACTTGCGCCTGAGAACAATGCTTAATTTTCAAAGGATCATTTCTTAAATTCTAAATTCTT
Source organism: Ancistrus triradiatus (assembly GCA_025084515.1). Taxonomy (NCBI): domain Eukaryota; kingdom Metazoa; phylum Chordata; class Actinopteri; order Siluriformes; family Loricariidae; genus Ancistrus; species Ancistrus triradiatus. The sequence goes on from JAJAGP010001009.1 coordinate 20,709, forward strand.
CTTAAGGTTTGTCTTAGTTTCGTCTCATCTCAGATCGTCTCATCATGCAAAACATAAGAAACATTTGAGATCTTAAATCAAACTTATAGTTGTCTCACAGAAGACTTGCCTGTTTTATGTCTCATCCTAGACTTATGATACTATTTACATAAGAAACATTTAAGATCTCATAATTGGCTTTTTTTGGTCTGTTCTAACAAGTTAAAGTTCATCTTATTGTTGACTCAAAACAAGAAATCCATAAGAAACAGCGAATTCCCAATTGTCTGAATATACCTTGATAAACTTATCTGTCATTACTGATACTCAAATCTATTTATTTTGAGAAAGTAATTCTAAATAAACTCACAATTCAAATCTCCATATGTGTATGTTAAAGTACACAACTTTATTTTCTGCACAATTTACTTTTACTTACAGGTGTAGATATGGCAACAATAAAAGTATCCAAAAGAAAAACTAAAAAAAACTAAATACAATTTCAAACATTTGCTTCCATGTTCTATCAGAGCCAATTCTATTCTGTTGCTCTTCATGCTTGTGTTCTTAGTTATATTTCAAAACATTCAAGTATTAAATGTTAATCTGTCACTGTGTTCCCTGACAGTATGATGGACTTAAATTAAAATAGAATTAAAATTATTCAGTGCGTGACTCACTCAAATTCATCACTCATTCTCTCGCATTGACTTATTCCACACAAGCAACTCCATTATACTGCATATATGAAAATCTACAATCCATCCAATAGTAAGCTCTGATCATGCCTCAATGACTTTTAATTTTTAGTGACATACAAAAAACTACAACCAGGCCAAGTAAATTATAAGTTATAGTATATAATATAGTATATAATAAGTTTATAGGAGAATATATGCCCAGCATCACTGATTTTGTATAGAAAAACCCAGGAGCGCAACACAAAGAATTTGCTCCTAACTCCGGGCGTGTCCACTGAGTGTCATATGAGCGATTGAGAGCGGAGAAGATTGTTAATAGAAATGGTCGACTGTGCTGAAAAACGCTAAGGCTCACACAGATAATCACCAGGGAACGAGGAAACATTAAAGTGGGGTCTGATCATCCTCTCCCGACGGATATTTCTCCGTAGTGTTTGTGCTTCGATGTGAGAAACTCAGGGTTAGCTGAAGTAAACTTGCTAGCGACCAGCTTTTAGCTTCACGGAGTATGTTTGCCGGAGTAACTGACTTCCAAGTTACTCTGAACCTGCCGTTCTGAAACCGAAAACTAGAGTATCCATAAACTCTGAGTCAACTTACTCTGAGTTTTCACTAAACCTGCTTTCTGAAATATCCCCCTGGACTTTTGAAGATCATTCGTACCACTTGTTGGGATACACCGCTGTCGTTACACGATGATGTGTAAACACTACCATCCAGTGGCGGGATGCCGTCACTTCGTGGGTAGCGTACTCGATAAAATCCGTAATTGGTAACGCAATGTTTTGTGGGAAATCTAGTTTATGGTGAATATACGCTTTAAAGTAGTGTAGACTCATTTGACGTACACGTTTTCAGCTCTCGCGGGCTACATTTGGGCCCGCAGGCCTTGATTGACACATATGCTTAAAGGCTTCTAACATTACAGTGTCCGCTCCAATATTGCCATTTAAACACAGGCCAACTTAAACATTCACTTACTAACATTTCTGTACTCGCTGAAGAATAAACAGTGGCACAGGAAGGAAGGTGAGAACCAACCCTTGAAAAGTGCAATGGGTGATAATCACACTGGGTGTGATTGGGTGTGCACATGCACACCCAGTGACTCTTCTGGAGCGGCTTGGCAGGGACTCCAGAACTGTAGGTGACAACGCTGCCATGTGCTTAGGGCTTAGCTTTACAAACAATACACGTTTCATTAATCATTTCTTTTTTTTAATGACAGCCCTTACCAATTTGCTAATTGAAGGACACAGAAAAATACTCACCACATACCAACTTGTTTTTTCTAATGTGACAAATTATGAACAATATGAAGAAAACCACCCAGCGTTATACTAACCAGACTTACTGGCTGACTACAAGAGGGTTAGGGCGGCACTGTGGTGCAAGTGCTCAGTGCTGTCGCCTCACAGCTCCAGAGATTCCTGGGGGGTATTTCAGAAAGCAGGTTTAACAATCCCTGAGTTCAAATCTGAACTCTGGGTTGACCAATCCTGAACTGTCCAACTCAGAGTTTTCGGTTTCAGAACGGGGGATAACGTTTAGTTCCGTCAACTCCGAGTACACAAATAACACGGATCAGCACGGCAACGGGAGAAAAAACCGACTCAGTCCTCGCACGTCAACCCAGTGGCGTTAGAAATAGGTGCGTATATATAATTTGAGCATATATTTAGAAAAAAAATAATACAGTAGCAAAATAACGTGAGGTGGCGTGGCAAAAAAACGCTGCCCGAGTCAATGGCGTGAGTAATAACTGAAAAAAAGTTTTATTCCGAGTGTTCCACTTATTTTATTTATGTGTGTGCGCATGTTAATATTTATGCAGGTGCAACCCAACAAGCACAAAATGTAGCTACTTATCAGGAAATGAAGATGAAACACAAAATATAGTTCAAACAGATAAGTTATTACTACATTATATATTATGTATATTATTACATGCAATCGTGATGATGTTTAGCCTACCCTACCTAATTAAATAATACTCAGTGGTTATGTCATATATGTAACTAACTAGTGAAATGTCCTAAGAGAGAAAAAAGTAAATTGTTCAGTCATTCCAACACTGATAGTATTTCATATTATTTATTTGAAAGCAACACCTACATGCCTTTATACATACAAGTCTCCCAATTTGTTCAGTGTTGGATGTGTTCACATTTGATCTCTATTATAGCCAATAGAAAAAGGGTGAGGGCCAAAAAACAGGTGGGGGTCCACCACCACCTCTCACAGAGACTGAAGAGATGGCCCTCATTCCAAACACTGGGTGACCTGTTGCTGAAGGCATCCCTGGAGGAAGCTCATCTGACCCAGCCACCCCTAGAACCCAGATGGCCTACATAAGAGGGTAGTCATTTAAATTAAGAATATAAACTTATGTACATTCATCACTTTGCCAGTGGGATAAGTGATGCCACTTATCCATTACTGGACACAACTTGGCACACAGATTTTCTTGTAGCAGTACAATTCTTTGTAATTGTCTGCTGTTACCTTTCCAGATTCTTCATATTTCATGGTGTCTCAAAGTTACATATTTGAAAAACTGTGATGCACACTGTTGTAGAAACAAAAGTCCAGTTAGGAACATTGTCTTGTTTAAATTAGTAAAGTTAGTTGAAGTTATAATTTAACTGTCTAGTCTTCTCAATTTTCTACCAGTTACTGTTGGTGTAATCTGGTGGAGCCATAACAGAGCTCCATGCAGGTGTAAGTACTTTCAATACTCCACAGACAATTGTTAATTTGTATTGCAGGAATGTAATGAGGAAGCCTTGTCAGGTGCCACAGAAAGGGAAGATACAGAGAGGCCTACTGAGGTTTACACCTTGAAAATCACATCTAACTGTTGATCATACAGAGTGCTGCTGGAAATTACAATCTAGAAGAAGGTCCATTCACCTCCACAGCACAATGTATCTCAGTAAGATGTGATTCAGAATTGGCCCATGACTTAGACCTGGCACTGTGATATTCAATGTCATTTTGTTTGTGTTCCTGTAGCTCCCCGTAAAAGGTGTATTTTTAGAAACAAATTGATAAATCGAATTTAGAAATGGATCACATAAGTCTGCAGATATAAAAGACAATAATGGAAATACAACTGCTGGAACATCAGTTAAAGGTGGATGAGGTGCCCACAGGTGGATGATTTTACTTGTTCGAAGAACAAGATATTAACCCCTGTACTGCATTTGTACTTGCAGGAAATAAAGTAGACTTCATAAAAAGACAGGCATATTGTTTTTATTTGACACTGGGGAGGTGATAGGCAAATCAAAAATGATGGTAGCAGATTGTGTCTCTCACTGCTCTTGCATCTCGTGCATCAGTGATATGGTCAGGTTTTATTTCAGGATTGGTTACTGGCTGAGTGGGACATTGTCTGATGACCAGTCATTGAGATCCCCAGTGCTCATCTCTACCATGGCTCATGTCCTGCAGTGAGCCAAGTTCTAACGTTGCTGTGGGCCAGGCTCAGGATCAGGGCAAGGGGTCAGCAAATATGGCTGGCAGGGAAACCTTCTGTCTGTAATTACCAGACTCTCCTATCATAGATAATACAAGGATACAGTTTAAATTATCAGAGGCAAATAGAACTAAATATTGATTATGAGAGGATATGGTTATATGTACTGTATGTATTCACCAGGGGCAAATCTAGCACTCACTGTACACTCATGAAAACTTTACAAGTCATGTACATACTCAGGCCACTTTGCTTAAATGTTGCTGATGATGTGGGCTGTATCACATATGACCTTCAGACTGCAGAACAGTAATTAACTGCAGTGACTGTATTGTGATTTGTATTTCATTTGCAATGCAAAATTATTTAGGCCTACCTGCACACTAATGTTGTGGGAAAACTTCCTATTTACTTAATCTCCTTCATTTTGCAAAGAGTGCCATCTATGCAGCCAATCACACTTGGAAACCTTAAAATCATATTAATATTAAAATCATAGTAACTGATTCAAGTCTCAAAGCTTCATACTAAATGAATTTCTTGTTGTTTGACTGATATCTGAAATTCTGTGGAATTCTTCTTTGATCAGGCTTAGGCTCACCACAAAGGTTTATAGTAACTGTTTTAATGCAAGAGTCACATTTCTGACAGCCCGACAGACGGTTGTTTTAGATATGCTCAGCATCACTGATTTTGTATTGAAAACTCCTCTTGGCAAAAACCTGGAGCGCAACACAAAGAATTTGCTCCGAACTCAGGGCGTGTCCACTGAGTGTCATATGAGCGATTGAGAGCGGAGAAGATTGTTCATAGAAATGATCGACTGTGCTGAGAAACGCTAAGGCTCACACAGATAATCATCAGGGAACGAGGAAAAATTACAGCGCGGGGGTCTGATCAGCAGCCTCTCCCGACGAAGGATTTCTCCGTGTGTATGTGCTTCGACGTGATAAAAACTCAGGGTTGGTTTAAGTAAACCTGCTACCCGAGCAGGTTAAGCTTCACGGAGTATGTTGCCGGAGTAACTGACTCCAAGGTTACGCTTAACTTGCTCTGTGAGGAAACCGGAAGCCTAGAGTATCGTAAACTCTGAGTTTCAACTTACTCCGAGTTTTCACTAAACCTGCTTTCTGAAATACCCCCCCTGGTCTATACCCCATCTGCGAGCATGTTCTCCAAGTGTCGTGTGGGTTTTTCTCTGGTACTCTGGTTTCCTCCCAACATTCCAACACATGCATTTAGGTCAACTGGTCTCTCAAGTATCCCAGTGTGAGAGCCCAGTATTGTATTCCATGCCAGTGTTTTGTGGTTTCATTTTTCCTACCCGGAAAAAATGCCGGTCCTTACTGAGGCTTACTGCGCATCTCACAAAATTAGCATATCATGAAAAAGGTTCTCTAAACAAGCGTTAACCTAATCATCTGAATCAAACGAATTAACTCTAAACACCTGCAAAATATTCCTGAGGCTTTTGAGAACTCCCAGCCTGGTTCATTACTCAAAAAACCGCAATCATATGTAAGACATGCCGGACCTGGACTGCTGTCCCAGAAGGCCATCATTGACACACCCTCAAGCAAGAGGGTTAAAACACAGAAAGAAATTTCTGATCGAATAGGCTGTTTCCCAGGTGGCTGTATCAAGGCACCTCAGTGGGAAGTCTGTGGGAAGGAAGGAAAAAAGTGTGGCAGAAAACGCTGTACAACGAGAAGAGGTGACCGGACCCTGAGGAGGATTGTGGAGAGAAGGGATCCGATTTCAGAGCCACCGTGCACAGGCCGTGTGCAGGAAATGGACTACAGGTGCCGCATTCCCAGGGTCAAGCCACTTTGAACCAGAAACAGCGGCAGAAGAAGCTGACCTGGGCTACAGAGAAGCAGCACTGACTGTTGCTCAGTGGTCCAAAGTCAGTACTTTTTCGCTGATGAAAGCAAATTTTGCATGTCATTCGGAAATCAAGCTGCCAGAGTCTGGAGGAAGATGGGGGAAGGAGAAGGAAATGCCAAAATGTCTGAAGTCCAGTGTCAGTACCCACAGTCAGTTGATGGTCTGGGGTGCCATGTCAAGCTGCTGGTGTTTTGGTCCCACTGTGTTTTATCAAGGGCAGGGTCAATGCATCTAGCTATCAGGAGATTTTGGAGAACATCAATGCTTCCATCTGCTGAAGAGGCTTTATGGGAGATGAAGAGTTCCATTTTTCAGCACGACCTTGGCACCTGCTCACAGTGCCAAAACCACTGGGTAAATGGTTTTACTGACCATGGTATTACTGTGCTCAATTGGCCTGCCAACTCTCCTGACCTGAACCCGATAGAGAATCTGTGGGATATTGTGAAGAGAAAGTTGAGAGACGCAAGACCCAACACTGAGCTTAAGGCCGCTATCGAAGGCATTCCTGGGTCTCCATAACACCCAGCAGTTGCCACAGGCTGATTGCCTCCATGCCACGCCGCATTGAAGCACAAAGCAGTCATTTCTGCAAAGGATTATAGACCAAGTATTGAGTGCATAAATGAACATAATAATCTGGAAGGTTGACTTTTTTTTGTATTAAAACACTTTTCTTTTATTGGTCGGATGAAATATGCTAAATTTTGTGAGAATTTTTGGTGTTTTCATGAGCTGTATGCCAAAATCATCAGTATTAAAACAATAAAAAAGACTTGAAATATTTCGTTGGTGTGCAATGAATCTAAAAATATATGAAAGTTTAATTTTTTATCATTGAAGTACGGAAAAGAATTAACTTTATCACAATAGCTAAATTTTTTGAGAAGGACCAGTATACAGATAGATTATACACACACAAAACACACAAACACACATACATATAATATATATATTTATATATATATATATGTATATATTATATATATATAATATATATATTCTACATAGTATATATATATATATATATATATATATATATAATATATATATATATATATATATAATATATATATATACACACATACATACATACATATACACACGAGCACACAGAGTCAAAATATGCTTCTCAATGGCATATGTTTGTCGTGATTTCACATATGAACAAACAGCACAAAATGGCTTTTATTTCTCAACAAGATAGCACAGATCAACAGATAAATCCTTCAAACATACGCTACTGTAGGACATTTCGAAAGGAAGGATAAACACTGGTCTCCAAGTACGGTTCAGATCTGCTGTGGCGACCCCTCACGGGTGCAGTCGAGGGAAGAAGAAGAGAAGAGAGTTAAAACATTCTTTAAAACTGGATTTCAACAATCGGGACTATTAAATTCTTGACCTACCTGCGTCTGAACCTTGATCACTTTCGTAACTCTGCTGACATACGCATCGTTGGTAGCCTTGTTATGCTGAGTGACCGCAAACTCCAAGGCATCACGGGCACCTTGCTCGTTCATGCTCGCATCGACCGGGTCTCCGGGCAAACCAGCCCTTGCCACGGCCAAGAAGACCACCAAGAACGAAGCTGCAACCTTCAAATACATGATCTCCAAACGTCTATCTACAGGACAGAACACCGGGACCGAACACTGCCTAAATTAAAGTCTTATGTAAACAAGAAGCTCGCTTGGTTGGTACCTACGGGTTTCACCCAATCACCTGAAAAAGTTGGCAGCGCCTATTTTTCCAGGTACCAACGGGACGACGTATTTGGACGTCAGGCGCGTCTCACTCCGCCCACTTTGGACACACATTCTGGTTAAGGTGATTATAATCGAGTGATCTTTACAGTGGCGTAGCTTCCTTTTCATCTTCGGCGGGGACTCTGTTTACACCACCAGGCCTATATATCAGCCTGCTTGAAAAGTCGCTAAAACGCGCTAGATGATGTATTGCGCTAATTTGCATTTTCGTGTCATCATCACGCCGTATTTACATGTATCTCATCTTGTTGCTTTTCTCGTACTCTCTGTTAGAGGTGGGCGATACCGGGAAATTTGGTATCAATCTGGTACCAAGTAAATGCAGAGTCAGTATCGCCGATATCGATACCGATACTTTTTAATATGTAAGCTTCATACATCCAAAGGATCTAAAAGACCTAGGATAGAATTTCGCCAAACATTGTACGTGACAACTAAATACTTTATTATCACAATCAACATTTTTGTTTAGAAACAATGGAACACTAACAAAAAAGTTTGCCTTAACATAAGGAAATGAAATCTTTTTTGAGGTAGAAAAGGAGAAACCACAATACAAAAATAAAATTAAAATTCTCCCCCCACTAGACATCTTTTCTAGTTCTTTCTTTCTTTTTTTCTTTTTTAAATTGGAATTTTTCTTAGGAAAAACAATTAAAAAAAGCAATTTTCTTCCCTTCAGTGCAATTCTGTTTTTTCTTAAATAAACAGAGTGTAAAAAATATGACTCAGAACAACTTAAAGCAAAATCTCCTGAGGTAGAGGGCTGACAAACCACAATACAACAAAATTAACACCACACAACAAATACTGTAAACAGTTTCGAACTTATTCTGTTTTTCAAGTCAAACAATACAATAAAATAATACAAAAAATAAGGAATTTCTTCCCTTCAGTGCACTTCTGGCTTTAAACAAAATAAAAACAATAAGTAACGGAGGAGAACGCTGAGTGGGCGGGCCAGGCTGAGCCACGTGACAGTGCAAAAACACAAGAAGGGGGCGGGGGGGGGGGGGTGCTGCTGTTCCGTGCTTCTCTGTGTTTTTTCTTAAATAAAGAATGTAAAAAAATATAACTTAAAGCTAATTAAAACGATCTTCTGAGGTTAGAGAGCTGACAAACCACAATACAGAAAAAAAAGACACCACAACAAATACTCTAAACAGTTTCGAACTTCTTATGTTTTTCAAGTCGATCAAATGCAAGAAAATAATACAAAAGAATTAAGGAATTTTTCTTCCCTTCAGTGCACTTTCTGGCTTCAAACAAAATAAAAAAACAATAAGGAAACGGAGGAGAGCGCTGAGTGGGGCGGGCCAGGCTGAGCCACGTGACGGTGCAAAAACACAAGAAGGGGACGGGGGGCGGGGGGGGGGGTGCTGTACCGTGCTGTGTGGACCCAGCGCAGCACTGCTCTTACCAGACAGAGAGCAGACTTTATGAATCCTCCTGCGCAGCAGTTAGTGCGTGCGGGAGGAGAGTAAAAAAGCTTGAGTATCGATCTTTTTTACACGAGTATTGTTCAATATCAATACCAGCGTTTTTATCGATATTATCAAATTTTTGGATCGAGCCGCCCCTTTTCAGTATTGAGAGTGCCCTGACATGTTCACCCCTTACAGACTGTAAATGCCACTATGGGAGTGAGATCCCACCATCTTTAATACGAGAAGCGCAAATCATTTAAATCGAGCGAAAACAATAAATGTCACGCTTCCAAAGCGGCAGCGCAGATTCAGTTCTTAGCTCACGTTTCGTAGATAAAAAATGTAAATGTAAATCTTCTTCTTTCTCTTCTTTCGGCTTCTCCCTTTATCAGGGGTCGCACAGCGAGTTTTTAAAGTTTACACCATTACCCTGTCCTCCACGTCCTCTACTCTCACCCCAAACCTCCCTGCATATCTTCATTCACCACACCATGTAACTCCTCTTTGGTCTTCCTCTCCATCTCTGGCCTGTGCAGCTCCATCTCCAACATCCTCCTACCAATATATCCCACTTATCCCTCCTATGCACATGTCCAACCATCTCAGTCTTCCCTCTCGGATTTTGTCTCCCAATTTTCCAACCTGTGCTGTCCCTCTGATGATCTCATTCCTAATCCTGTCCACCCTAGACACTCCTAAAAGAAAACCTCAACATCTTAAGTTCGCCACCTCCCGCTCTGCTTCCTGTCTCTTTGTCAGTGCCCTGTCTCTAAGCCATACAAACAAGGCTGGTCTCACTACCTCTTATAAATCTTTCCTTTCACTTTTGCTGCGACCCTTCTGTCACACAGCACTCCTGACAGCTCTTCTCCATCCACTCCATCCTGCCTGCACTCTCTTATTTACCTCCTTTCCACACTCCCCATTTCCTTGGACAGTTGATCCCAAGTACCTGAAGTCCTGGACCTTTGTGACCACTGATCCCTGAATAAAAACCGGAAAAACATCAGAGGTCAAGGCTTGGTAGATCATTACTGGAACTATCGATTGCAAGATGTCACTAAAGGAAATCGGCAGGAAGGAATAATATAGAGGTTAATATAAAATGCAATAAAGAAGATACTAAAAGCATTATTAAAGCTAAAATGAAGGATATGAAAATCTATGGGCACAAAACAGAATGGAATACAGTTTTATAATGTATTTTATGATGTATTTAAGGTTTTTATCTACGTTTATCATCGGCGTTGGAAGCGTACAGTTCTTGTTTTCGCTCGATTTAAAGTTATTTTGCGCTCTCGTATTTTGATTTTGCTCGATTTTGCGTATTAAAGATAGTGATCTCACTCCAAGATGCACCACCTGACCTTCATATAGCAAACCCCACCCAGACACTACACAGCTTTACCTGCTGCTCTAGGATTTAAACCAAGGCTCTCCAGCAGGTGGCACTAACCACTGAGCTACCAGCGCAGCTGTTGATCGATAACATTAATGTTACATAATATGTAATGTTGAACATGTTTTCAGGTCCTGAGTGCAGTACCTTTTGCTGCTGAACAGTTATTCAAAATTAAGGGTTGAAATTAGGTTTTAAAATAGCAGCAGATGATGAAGAGCTGCAGGTGTGAAATATTGTATCCCTCATTCACTCCCTTTCCATACCTGCTTAATCCAATCCAGGGTTGTGGGATTCCAGCAGCACATGGCACAATATGGAAGGAAACCCATGCAGACACGGGGAGAACATGTAAACTCCACACAGCCAGTGGCCAGGCCAGGACTCTAACCAGGGTCTGCGGAGCTGTGAGATGAGTATGGAATTTCGTTCCAATATTATTACATAATGTGAATACAGAAACAGTATGAGTCATATGTCAGCGGACATATGTGTCCTCAAAGTGCTGTAACATAAAATATACATTTAGCTACCCACGATACAAAATATGCTTAGTAAGTTAATAACAAATTGTTGGTTGTTAAATGTCACTGTACTAACCAGCATTTTTGCAAACAGGATTAGAATGAAACTTTATAAATGTTCTTTAGGGTTGAATAGGTCGATACTGAAATGAAAATGTTTTGTAGGTTAGATTGTAAATGGGCGCCATAACTGAGTTGGGTTGGCAAACAAATAAATAAGTTATTAAAGCACTTTTTATTCTTTTCATGAAGCTGTCATTATGTACAACATGTACAGCACAGTTACTATGTGTGGTGTGTGCAAAGCTTTGTTTTAAAGCAAAAACAAAAGAAATAATTTAAAGTATTTTGAAATGAAACCCATCATTTATCATTTACATATTTCAAAAATGTAAATTTGTTTTGCATGTTTTTGGTTTTTCAATACAAAGGGTTTCCTAGTGGGGACCCGTAAAATGTCAGATCTTTCCATCATTGTGGGGATATTTAGTCCTCATAATTATATATAAACTTGCCTAACCCGCCATCCACAGTCATTCACTGCGCTTTCTCACCACCAGGAAAAATGATTTTCAAAACTAAACTTCCTCTGTACTCCTGGGCAATTTCAAACGAACAACATGCAAGGGATGCAAATCCTGAATGATTAACCCTGTCCATGCCACTGATTCACACCATTCAAAAATATTCCTGGTATTGAACACTTAATATATGGTATATAGGCTATTTTGCTATATATAAAGGCTTTTATTATGACAGAATTGATCCTTACCTGATGCAGTAAAGCAGGATTTTCGGGTACCTCTGAATACTGAGTCAAATTAGGGTACATTCAAATACTTCAAGCACAACACCTACACTGTTTTGTAGGACGTCTATATGCTATTTATGTGTGAGCCATATTTATTGTATATTCTTCTGACACCTTGCATTACGTAGTCTGTAAGAGATTTGGAATGAAGAAACTATATATAGACACAACAGTATGACTGTCAGACAGATGCTCAATGTAAACAGTACTTTTTTTCAGCATTTTTAATGGTCAAACAGTTCTGTCAAACAGCTGCACAAACCACTGTCTAGTAAAGATTCCTATTCAAAAATGGTGTAAAGGTGATTACATAAGGTAGTGTTGGTCAAAGCAATTTTGATCCCATGATATTTAGTTTAGAATAAAAAAGCAACTACAATACATCAAATTAAAGAGGCACACTCAGGCTTGCTATAATCATTCTAAAGACTTGGATAGAAAAAAGGCTCTTATTGAGGCTGCTGCAAATCTTGACTGCATAGAAGATGAGATCTAGTTGCAGGTATCCCTAGTCACTTTGATCTTGTTCAACCATGGCTGACTCCAAACGACGAGTGTGCACCGATGGACCTTGAAAAAGGAGATACGATGACATCAGAATTAGCAACAGAAAAATGAATCAAATTAGGTTGAATGGTTCTAAATGAACGGGATGAAGAACTTTGTTCGACTTGACTCACCCGTGCAATAGCAGGGTCTGAATGGACTCGGCACACCTTCTCAACTCCACCTTTCCTGCAGGAGGTTCTAGCCATCTCGACGGTGAAGATGTAGTTCAGGCCAGAAACAACCTGAGACAGGAAATGACGTGAATTGTGCATCACTCGTCAGTCAGAAAAAATGAGGAAGTTTTCCAACAAGTTTGGTCATGAATGAGGAGCATCCAAAGCAGCATTTCCCACAGAATGAGTTTCTATTTGTGCCGATAAGCTGAAGTGCCGTTGGGGTGTAAAACTGAACACTGCCAGCCAAGAAACAAGAACTGAGTCATAGCAGCAAAACACAAAAGAGTTAAGTGGACCTGCTTTTCGCAAGTTCCCTGCTCACTTCTGAAATACCTGCTTGTGTCTTAAATACAACAGGAAACATGCTGCACCGTCACATAAAAGACAGTATCTTACTCCATAAATGTGTTTGGGTAGATGGCGAGAGAGACCAAAAGAGAGAGAGAGAGAGAGAGAGAGAGAGAGAGAGAGAGAGAGACTGTGTGTGTGTGTGTGTGTGTGTGTGAGTGAGAGCAGTGAAAGATGTGGTGGTTTTAATGGTTTCTAAACATTACAGTGTAGCTCCAATATTGCCATTTACACACAGGCCACATTAAACATTCACTTACTCACTTTTCTGTACTCGCTGAAGAATAACCAGTGGCACAGGTTGGAAGGTGGGAACCAACTTTTGAAAAGGGCACTGGGCCATCATCACACTGGGTGTGATTGGGTGTGCACAGGCACACCCAATAACTGTTCTGGAGCGGCTTGGCTGGGACTCCAGAACTGTAGGTGACAACACTAGGCACTGCCACTGCCACTAACATTAGTCACTGTGCTGCCATGTACTTAGGGCTTAGCTTTTCAAACAATGCATATTTCATTAATCAATTCTTCTTTTTAATGATAGCCCTTACCAATTTACTAATTGAAGGACAGGGGAAAATACTCACCACATATCAACTTGTTTATTCTAATATGTGACAAATTATGAACAATATGAGGAAACCACCCAGCGTTATACTAACCAGACTTACTGGCTGACTAGAAGAGGGTTAGGGCGGCACTGTGGTGCAAGTGCTCGGTGCTGTCACCTCATAGCTCCATAGATTCCTGGTCTGTACTCCATCTGGAGTTTGGGGAGCATGTTCTCCCAGTGTTCGTGTGGGTTTTCTCCGGTACTCTGGTTTCCTCCCACATTCCAAACACATGCATTTAGGTCAACTGGTCTCTCAAGTGTCCCAGTGTGAGAGCCCAGTACTGTATTCCGTGCCAGTGTTTTGTTCATTTTTTCCTACCCGGAAAAAATGCGGTCTTACTGAGGCTTACTGCGCATGCGCACATCACTGGTTCGCATGTTTACCGGAATGTGTAAACAATTTTGATCAGTTTAAGGTAACAGCATTATTACTTTTACTTTTCTGTTTTAAAAGTATGCATGACAATCAAATTAGCCAAAGCTAGTTGAATGTAGCTAGCCATGACTGCTTATATAGTCTATTTAATTTTGATTTTTGATATCAAGTCAGTCAGAAACTGAAAACATTTTCGTTTTCCTCCTGTAGTTGACGTTTACTAGGCTACATAAATGTACTCAAATCATACAAAACTCTATACACAATGTTTACTTATTAGTACAGATTAATACATATCGGGACATAGTTATAGAATGGCAGCATCTTCTGATAAGGGTCATATATATATATATATATATATATATATATATATATATATATATATATATATATATATATATATGCCCACATATATACACACACACAGAGTGTCAAAATATGCTGCTCCATTGTATGCTTTTCAGATGTGAACAAACAATACAAAATCCCTTTTATTTCTCAACAAGATAGCACAGATCAACAGATAAATCCTTCAAACACACGCTACTGTAGGAAATTTCCAAAGGTAGGATAAACACTGGTCCCAAGCCCGGATAAAGTGACAGGGTTACGACACGAAAAGGCATCTGAGTTAAAGCCTGAGCCCCGGACTAATTTACGGTTCAGATCTGCTGTGGCGACCCCTCACGGGTGCAGTCGAGGGAAGAAGGAAAGAAGAGAGTTAAAACATGCTTTAAAACTGGGTTTTAACAATCGGGACTATTAAATTCTTAACCTACCTGCGTCTGAACCTTGATCACTTTCGTCACCCTGCTGACATACGCATCGTTGGTAGCCTTGTTATGCTGAGTGACCGCAAACTGCAAGGCATCACTGACACCTTCATCGTTCATGCTCGCATCGACCGGGGCTCCTACAATGGGCATACCAGCCCTCGCCACGGCCAAGAAGACCACCAAGAGCGAAGCTGCAACCTTCAAGTACATGATCTCCAAACGTCTATCTACGGGACAGAAGACCGGGACCGAACACTGCTTAAAATAAAGCCTTATGTAAACAAGAAGCTCGCTTGGTTGGTACCTACGTGTTTCACCCAATCACCTGAAAAAAAATTGGGCGTGTCCAAACAGCGCCTATTTTTCCAGGTACCAACGGGACGACGGGTTTGGAGGTCAGGCGCGTCTCACTCTGCCCACTTTGGACAGACAGTCTGGTTACGGTGATTATAATCGAGTGATCTTTAAAGTGGCGTAACTTTCTTTTCATCTTCGGCGGGGACTCTGTTTACACCACCAAACCTATATATCAGTCTGCTTGAAAAGCCGCTAAATGTCGCTAGATGACGTGATGCGCTAATTTGCATTTTCGTGTCGTCATCACGACGTATTTACATGTATCTCATCTTGTAGCTTTTCTCCTACTCTCTGTTAGAGGTGGGCGATACCGGGATTTTTGGTATCGATCCGATACCAATAGATCCAAAGGATCCAAAAGACCTAGGATAGAATTTCGCCAAACATTGTACGTGACAACTAAATACTTTGTTATCACAATCAACATTTTTGAAACAATGGAACAGTAACAAAATAAAGTTTTCCTTAACATTAGGAAAATAAATCTTTTTTGAGGTAGAAAAGGAGAAACCACAATACAAAAATAAATAAAAACTCTTCCCTCACTAGACATCTTTTCTAGTTTTTTATTTCTTTGGTTCATTTTTAAAATTGAATTGTTCTTAGGAAAAGCAATAGAAAATAACAAATTTTCTGCCTTTCAGTGCAATTCTGTTTTTTCTTAAATAAACAGAGTGTAAAAAAATATCACTCAACACAACTTAAAACTAAATCTTCAGAGGTTAGAGAGCTGACAAACCACAATACAACAAAATTAACACACCACAACAAATACTGTAAACAGTTTCAAACTTATTCTCTTTTCAAATCAAACAATACAGTAAAATAATAAAAAAATAAGGAATTTCTTCCCTTCAGTGCACTTCTCTATGTTTTTTCTTAAATAAAGAGTGTAAGAAATATAACTTAAAGCTAATTAAAACGATCTTCTGAGGTTAGAGAGCTGACAAACCACAATACAGACAAAGTAAGACACCACAACAAATATTGTAAACAGTTTCAAACTTCTTCTGTTTTTCCAAGTCGAACAATGCAAGAAAATAATACAAAGAATAAGGAATTTCTTCCCTTCAGTGCACTTCTGGCTTTAAACAAAATAAAAACAATAAGTAACGGAGGAGAGCGCTGAGTGGGCGGGCCAGGCTGAGCCACGTGACGGTTCAACAACACAGGGGGCGGGTGCTGCTTCGTGCTGTGTGACCCAGCGCAGCACTGCTCTTGCAGACAGAGAGCAGACTTTATTAATCCGCCTGCGCAGCAGTCAGTGCGTGCGGGAGAGAAAAAAAGCTTGAGTATCGATCTTTTTACACGAGTATTGTTCAGTATCAATACCAGCGTTGGTATCGATAGTATCAATTTTTGGATCGATCCGCCCACTTTTAGTATTGAGAGTGCCCTGACATGTGCACCCCCTAGAGACTGGATTTTTTTTTTCCGTAAATGCACTATGGAGTGAGATCACTATCTTTAATACGAGAGCGCAAAATCACTTTAAATCGAGCGAAAACAATAAATGTACGCATCCAATCGTGCTGCCACGTTGGGCCATATCAGCATTATAGTTGCCCTCAAAGGGCCAGTTGTAACTGTAAGACAGTAAATGTATTTAAATGTAATGTAAATCTACCCAGAGGAAAGAAATTCTCTAAATAAGATCTTAAGTTTGTCTCATTTACTTCTCCAAGACATAATTAAGACGTTTGAGATCAATGTGAGATTTAAGCTTATTTCTCCTGTTTCTGAAATTTGTCTCCTGAGAAACAACGCTTGAATTTTCAAAGTATCATTTCTTAAATTCTTCTTAAGTTTGTCTTAAGTTCGTCTCATCTCAGATTCGTCTCATCATGCAAAACGAAACATTTGAGATCTTAAATCAAACTTCTAGTTGTCTCACAGAAGACTTGCCTGTTTTATGTCTCATCCAAGACTTATGATACTATTTACATAAGAAACATTTAAGATCTCATAATTGGCTTTTTTTGGTCTCTTATAACAAGTTAAAGTTCATCTTATTGTTGACTCATAACAAGAAATCCATAAGAAACAGTGAATTCCCAATTTTCTGAATATACCTTGATAAACTTATCAGTCATTACTGATACTCAAATCTATTTATTTTGAGAAAGTAATTCTAAATAAAATCACAATTCCATATGTGTATGTTAAAGTACACAAGTTTATTTTCTGCACAATTTACTTTTACTTACAGGTGTAGATAAGGCAACAATAAAAGTATCCAAAGAAAAACTAAAAAAAACTAAATGCAATTTCAATTATTTGCTTCCTCCATGTTCTATCAGAGCCATTCTATACGTTGCTTTTCCATTTTTCTCTTGTTGCTTGTGTTCGTAGTTATATTGGGAAACGTTCAAAGAATTAATGTTAAACTGTCACTGTGTTCCCTGACAGTGAGGACGGACCTTAAATAAAATAGAATTAAAATTATTTCAGAGCGTGAACGCGCGATTCAAGAAAGAGAGATGAAAAATCAAAATAAAGTTGTACACAGACAAGATACACGAAAGAGGAAAGGTGAATTAAATTCCGACATAACACCGACATATGAGAAAACAAGTGGTAACGCAATAAAAACCGATCGTAAAAATAAACTAACAGTCGAAGGAAGAAGCAGAGATGAAAACACGTGCTCTCACTTCATCACTCATTCCTCTCGCATTGAACTTATTCCACACAAGCACTCCATATACTGCATATAATGAAAATCTACAATCCATCCAATAGTAAGCTCTGATCATGCCTCAATGACTTTTCATTTTAGTGAACATACCAAAAAACTACAACTGGCCAAGTAAGTAAATTATAAGTTATAGTATATAATATAGTATATATAATAAGTTTATAGTAACCATTTTAATAGACGGTTTGCTTTTAGAATATGCTAGCATCACTGATTTTGTATAGAAAAACCCAGGAGAGCAACACAAAGAATTTTGCTCCTAACTCCGGGTGTCCACTGTCCACTGAGTGTCATAATGAGCGATTGAGAGCGGAGAAGATTGATTTCATAGAAATAATCGACTGTGCTGAAAAAAAACGCTAAGGCTCACACAGATAATCACCAGGGAACGAGGAAACAGGGGAAAATTAGAGTGGGGTCTGATCATCCTCTCCCGACGGTATTTCTCCCGTGTTTGTTTTCGCTTCCGAGGTGAGAAACCAGGGTTAGCTGAAATAAACCTGCTAGCGACCAGCTTAGCTTCACGGAGTATGTTGCCGGGAGTAACTGACTTCAAGTTACGCTGAACCTGCTTTTCTGAAACCGAAAACCTAGAGTATCCATAAACTCTGAGTCAACTTACTCTGAGTTTTCACTAAACCTGCTTTCTGAAATATCCCCCTGGACTTTTGGAGATCATTCGTACCCCTTGTTGGGATACACCGCTGTCGTTACACGATGATGTGTAAACACTACCATCCAGTGGCGGGATGCCGTCACTTCGTGGGTAGCGTACTCGATAAAATCCGTAATTGGTAACGCAATGTTTTGTGGGAAATCTAGTTTATGGTGAATATACGCTTTAAAGTAGTGTAGACTCATTTGACGTACACGTTTTCAGCTCTCGCGGGCTACATTTGGCCCACAGGCCTTGAGTTTGACACATATGCTTTAAAGGCTTCTAAACATTACAGTGTAGCTCCAATATTGCCATTTAAACACAGGCCAACTTAAACATTCACTTACTAACATTTCTGTACTCGCTGAAGAATAAACAGTGGCACAGGAAGGAAGGTGAGAACCAACCCTTGAAAAGTGCAATGGGTGATAATCACACTGGGTGTGATTGGGTGTCACATGCACACCCAGTGACTCTTCTGGAGCGGCTTGGCCGGGACTCCAGAACTGTAGGTGACAACGCTGCCATGTGCTTAGGGCTTAGCTTTTCAAACAATACACGTTTCATTAATCATTTCTTCTTTTTAATGACAGCCCTTACCAATTTGCTAATTGAAGGACACAGAAAAATACTCACCACATACCAACTTGTTTTTTCTAATGTGACAAATTATGAGCAATATGAGGAAATCACCCAGCGTTATACTAACCAGACTTACTGGCTGACTACAAGAGGGTTAGGGCGGCACTGTGGTGCAAGTGCTCAGTGCTGTCGCCTCACAGCTCCAGGGATTCCTTTGGGGTATTTCAGAATTCAGGTTTAACAATTCCTGAGTTCAAATCTGAACTCTGGGTTGACCAATCCTGAACTGTCCAACTCAGAGTTTTCGGTTTCCGAACGGGGGATAACGTTTAGTTCCGTCAACTCCGAGTTACTTTAACAAGATTCAAGATTCAAAAGTTGCTTTATTGGCATGACAAATATGTACACTTGTATTGCCAAAGCTCGGGTACAAGAGAAACAAAAATATACATACAATCGTAAACAAATAAGACTTAAAATACAATAGAATAATAAAATTAAGATAAAATATAATAAGATAACGTTAGACAAAATAAAATAAAATAAAGTGGGAGGTAAAAGACAGACAGATAAGTAATATATAATAAAACGTTAAAGTGTTCGTGTGCATGTACTGTACATGTGCAAGTGTGTGCGTGTGTGTGTGTGGGGTCACTCACTGCTCCTCATCAGGTGACGGGTGTGTACATACTGTGCTGCTAGTGTGCAGCTCTCCCTGTACTCCCCCAGTAGGTGGGGCAGTTTGTCGGGGGGGTGAGAGCTCATTAAAATTTGGACAGATTTTGTTAAATTTGGGGAAGAATTGATTTCTTATGGTTTCATATTTGGGACATTCGGTGAGGAAGTGCCGCTCTGTCTCTACTGTATTTAGTGAGCAGTGTTGACACACTCTCTGCTCCCGGGGCAGCCATGACTGGCGGTGTCGCCCCGTCTCCACGGCCAGGCTGTGCCCGCTGAGTCTGTACCTCGTCAAGGTGTTTCTCATCTTAGTGTCAGTCACCGTGCTCAGGTAATCTGCTACAGTGTACTGTCTGTTCAGGGTCAGATAGCACTCCATCTTTCTGGAGTTTAGTTTGTGTTTCCCAAAAATCCAGATATTTAACTCTCAGTGCTGTGTGTGAGTGTGGTGTGTGTGATCTGGTTCAATCTGGTTGTGTTTTTTACCATTCTTCTGATCCTGAGAACTTTGTTTGGTCAGTTTTTGTGAGTTCTATGTTGGTGTGTGTGAGTGTTTGTGTTGGTGTTGGTGTGTGTGAGTGTCATGTTGCTGGTGTGCGTTGGTGGTGTAAATCAGTGTGTGTGGTGGGTAGATATATTGTATGTCTCAAGGACCAGTTGGATGAGAGGACTGGTGTGTTTGCTTCAGCTCTTGTTGTGTTGCAGTGCTTTTAATGGTACGACTCCGGGGTTCGCTTTCGTTTAGATGTTTCCAGAATTTGATTGCTCTTTTTTGGACGTTTATAATTTGAGGGTATCGGCCTAATTCTGCTCTGCATGCGTTACTGGTGGTGTTTCTGTGCACCTTTAAGATCATTTTACAGAATTCTGTGTGCAGGGTCTCAGTTGGGTGTTTGTCCCATTTGTCAAATTGTTGGTGTGTAAGTGGTCCCCACACCTCACTACCATATAGAGCGATGGGTTCAATCACAGATTCAAATATCTTGAGCCAAATTGGGATTGGGATTTCTATACAGGTTTGTCGTTTTATGGCGTATAGCGCTCTGCGTGCTTTTTCTCTCAGCTCACTCACTGCCAGGTTGAAGTTACCTGATGAACTTATTTTTAGTCCCAGGTAAGTGTAATGTTTGGAGTGTTGGATTTGATGAGTTCCTAATGTGAATGTGTGCTTAGTTCCCTGAGAGCTGGATCTCTTCTGAAATACAACAATGTTAGTGTTTTTTGAGGTTGACAGTCAGGGCCCAGGTGTGGCAGTACTGCTGCAGCAGGTCCAGGTGATCCTGAAGCCCCTGAGCACTGGGGGACAGCAGGACCAGATCATCTGCATACAGCAGGAGTTTAATCTCTGAGTCGTGTAGAGAGAGGCCAGGTGTTGAGGAGAGCTCTATAATGGAGGCCAATTCGTTAATATATATATTAAATAGTGTGGGGCTTAAACTGCAACCCTGTCTCACTCCACGCTCCTGAGAGATGAAATCTGTACGTTTATTCCCAATTCTAATTCCACACTTGTTTCCTGTGTACATGGATTTAATTAGATCGTAGGATTTACCCCCTACACCACTTTCTAAGATTTTGTAAAACAAACCATGATGCCAAATAGAGTCAAAAGCTTTTTTGAAGTCAATAAAACAGGCAAATATTTTGGAATTTTTCTGAACCACATATTTATCAATCAGGGTGTGTAGGGTGTAAATGTGATCAGCTGTGCGGTAATTTGGTAAAAATCCAATTTGGCTCTTACTCAGGACTCTGTGTTCGGTAAGGAAACTTAAAAATCTTGAATTAATTATACAACACATGATCTTCCCCAGATTACTGCTCACACAGATTCCTCTGTAATTATTAGGGTCAAATTTATCTCCACTTTTAAAAATCGGAGTTATCAGGCCTTGATTCCAGATTTCAGGGAAGAAACCAACATTCAGAACCAGATTAAATAGTTTTAAAAATAGTTAAAAAAGATTGCCGACTGAATTTAGAACTGGTGTGTTTAATCATTTCATTCAGGATTCCATCAGGTCCTGATGATTTCTTTGTTTTTAGTTTCTAAATTTTCCCCTTAAGTTCCTGCTCAGTAATTGGGAAGTCTAAAGGGTTTTGATGATCTTTAATGGCTGATTCTAGTTCTACAAGTTTTGTGTTTATGTGATTTTGTTCTGGATTTGTGTCTACATTTTTAAAGAGTGTCTGGAAGTGGGTTGTCCAGATATCCCCATCCTGAATAGCCAATTCTCCATGTTGTTTTTTCTTTAGTTTGTTCCAATTCTCCCAGAACTGATTTGTGTTAATTGACTCTTCGATTATAGCCAGTTGTGTCTGTGTGTATTGATTTTTTTTTTGGTTCTGAGTGTCTGTTTATATTGTTTGAGTGTTTCATTATAAAGAATTCGTGTGTTAGTGTTATTTGGGTCTCTGTGCTTTTGGTTTGATAGATTTCTGAGTTGTTTTCATAAAAATTGACAGTCTTTGTCAAACCAACTGTCATCTTTTTTTGATGCAAATTTAAATGTAGATCTAATTTTTAATTTGGCTGCCTCTGCTGTTTTTCTGAAGATCATATTAATAGCGTGTACTGCCTGATTAACTCCTCCTTTACTGTGAGTGTAAGTGGTGTCCAGAATGGTGTCCAATAGTGTTTCTTGGCTGCTGATTGCTTTCTGGAACTCATCACTGCTGTTTTGGACCCATCTGTATGATTTATGGATGTTATACAGCTTACTGGGTTGTGTGTGTGCAGTGTGGTTAGTTTCTGTCTTTTTAATGAACACAGTAATTTGGCTGTGATCAGACAGACGGGTTAGTGGTTTAACAGTGAATGCACTGAGAGAAGAAGGATCTAAATCTGTTACCATATAATCTACTGTACTGTTCCCAAGAGGTGAGCAAAATGTGTGTCTACCTAGAGAGTCCCCTCTTGTCCTACCATTGACGATGTACAGACCCAGAATTCGGCAGAGCAGCAGGAGGTGTTTGCCGTTCTTGTTTACTGTGTTGTCACAGTTATTTCTGTGGGTTAAAGAAGGGTGATTTGTGAGAAACATGTTGTCTGTAATGAAGTGATCACCGTGTGTGTTTAATGTGTCAGGTTGTGTTCCTGTTCTGGCATTAAGGTCTCCACAGATGAGCACATTTCCTAGAGCTTGGAAATGATTTGTGTCTTTCTCTAGCTCTATAAACATATCTTCAGAGTAGTATGGAGACTCTGAAGGGGGGATATATATGGTAGAGAGGTAGAGATCCTTCTGTGAAGCCAGTACAGATTTGTTTATTTTTAGCCAAATGGGATATTTCAAAATCTTTAGAGCCTTTATATCATTATGTAGGTGTGATATGTACCAGATAATAAGGCCTCCTGAATCCCTCCCCTGGCGCACTGTGCTTAATTTTTGGGAGGGTAGAAGAATCTCTCTATAGTTTCGGGGACAGTGAGTGACCATGTCTGCCTTGCACCATGTCTCCTGTAGGATAATGATGTCAAGGTTTTTAATATGTTTGTGGAAGTCAGTGTTTGTACTTTGTAATCCAAAGACTGATGAGTGTAGTCCTTGAATATTCCACAGGGTGATGGTGAGAGAGGTCATGTCGTGATTTATGTTTAAAATGAGATATAAACCAGTAGAATGCTTCATATCTATATAATATATATACATATACCCTTAGCATTTGTTTGTCGTGTTTATGGTTTCATGTAATGTCCTTCTTGTGTTTCTGTTTAAATTTGCATGTGCAGATCTTAGTATTTAAAGTAGTCTATTACAGATGTACTGCAGTAATTGTTTGATCTCACCCATTTCGTTGTTGGGTTGAGATCCTCTACAGCTTCAGCGTAGCTGCGTTGTGGTAGAGGGCCCTGGTCCAAGAATGGTGGAGCTGCTGGCACAGTACACTCCATTTGGTACTGGTGGTCCATTGGGGTTGGAAGAGCTGGGTGGTGTTGTGGTGCTGATCTGCCCGGTGTCGGTCCGCCCACAGCTGTTCTGTCCAGTGCTGGTCTCCCCGCGGCTGGTCTTCCCGCAGCTGGTCTGCCCGCAGCTGGTCTGCCCGCAGCTGGTCTGTTCGGTGCTGGTTTCCCCGGTGTTGGTCTGCCCGCAGCTGGTCTGTCCGGTGTTGGTCTGCCCGCAGCTCGTCTGTCTGGTGCTGGTCTGCTTGCACGAGGAGATACAAAGCCCTCATCAATGGAACACAAATAATACGGATCAGCACGGCAACGGGAGAAAAAACCGACTCAGTCCTCGCACTTCAACCCAGTGGCGTTAGAAATAGGTGCGTATATATAATTTGAGCATATATTTAAGAAAAAAATAATACAGTAGCAAAATAACGTCAGGTGGCGTGGCAAAAAAAATGCTACCCGAGTCAATGGCGTGAGTAATAACTGAAAAAAGTTTTATTCCGAGTGTTCCACTTATTTTATTTATGTGTGTGCGCATGTTAATATTTATGCAGGTGCAACCCAACAAGCACAAAATGTAGCTACTTATCAGGAAATGAAGATGAAACACAAAATATAGTTCAAACAGATAAGTTATAATATTATTACATGCAATCGTGATGATGTTTAGCATACCCTACCTAATTAAATAATACTCAGTGGTTGTGTTATATATGTAAGTAGCTAGTGAAATGTCCTAAGAGAGAAAAAAGTAAATTGTTCAGTCATTCCAACACTGACAGTATTTCATATTATTTATTTGAAAGCAACACCTACATGCCTTTATACATACAAGTCTCCCAATTTGTTCAGTGTTGGATGTGTTCACATTTGATCTCTATTATAGCCAATAGAAAAAGAGTGAGGGCCAAAAAACAGGTGGGGGTCCACCACCACCTCTCACAGAGACTGAAGAGATGGCCCTCATTCCAAACACTGGGTGACCTATTGCTGAAGGCATCGCTGGAGGAAGCTCATCTGACCCAGCCACCCCTAGAACCCAGTTGGCCTACATAAGAGGGTAGTCATTTAAATTAAGAATGTAAACTTATGTACATTCATCACTTTGCCACAGTGGGATCAGTGATGCCACTCATCCATTACTAGACACAACTTGGCACACATTTTCTTGTAGCAGTACAATTCTTTGTAATTGTCTGCTGTTACCTTTCCAGATTCTTCATATTTCATGGTGGCTCAAAGTTACATATTTGAAAAACTGTGATTCACACTGTTGTAGAAACAAAAGTCCAGTTAGGAACATTGTCTTGTTCAAATTAGTAAAATTAGTTGAAGTTATAATTTAACTGTCTAGTCTTCTGAATTTTCTACCAGTTACTGTTGGTGTAATCTGGTGGACCCATAACAGAGCTCCATGCAGGTGTAAATACTTTCAATACTACACAGACAATTGTTCATTTGTATTGCAGGAATGTAATGAGGAAGCCTTGTCAGCTGCCACAGACAGGAAAGATACAGAGAGGCCTACTGAGGTTTACACCTTGAAAATCACATCTGACTGTTGATCATACAGAGTGCTGCTGGAAATTGCAATCTAGAAGGTCCATTCACCTCCACAGCACAATGTATCTCAGTAAGATGTGATTCAGAATTGGCCCATGACTTAGACCTGGCACTGTGATATTCAATGTCATTTTGTTTGTGTTCCTGTAGCTACCCGTAAAAGGTGTATTTTTAGAAACAAATTGATAAATCGAATTTAGAAATGGATCACAAGTCTGCAGATATAAAAGACAATAATGGAAATACAACTGCTGGAACATCAGTTAAAGGTGGATGAAGTGCCCACAGGTGGATGATTTTACTTGTTCGAAGAACAAGATATTAACCTCTGTACTGCATTTGTACTTGCAGGAAATAAAGAAGACTTCATAAAAAGACAGGCATATTGTTTTTATTTGACATTGGGGAGGTGATAGACTAATCAAGAGTGATGGTAGCAGATTGTGTCTCTCACTGCTCTTGCATCTTGTGCATCAGTGATATGGTCAGGATTTATTTCAGGATTGGTTACTGGCTGAGTGGGACATTGTCTGATGACCAGTCATTGAGATCCCCAGTGCTCATCTCTACCATGGCTCATGTCCTGCAGTGAGCCAAGTTCTAACGTTGCTGTGGGCCAGGCTCAGGATCAGGGCAAGGGGTCAGCAAATATGGCTGGCAGGGAAACCTTCTGTCTGTAATTACCAGACTCTCCTATCATAGATAATACAAGGATACAGTTTAAATTATCAGAGGCAAATAGAGCTAAATATTGATTATGAGAGGATATGGTTATATGTACTGTATGTATTCACCATGAGCAAATCTAGCACTCACTGTACACTCATGAAAGCTTTACAAGTCATGTACATACTCAGGCCACTTTGCTTAAATGTTGCTGATGATGTGGGCTGTATCACATATGACCTTCAGACTGCAGAACAGTAATTAACTGCAGTGGCTGTATTGTGATTTGTATTTCATTTACAATGCAAAATTATTTAGGCCTACTTGCACATTAATGTTGTGGGAAAACTTCCTATTTACTTAATCTCTTTCATTTAGCAAAGAGTGCCATCTATGCAGCCAAACACACTTGGAAACCCTAAAATCATTAATATTAAAATCATAGTAACTGATTCAAGTCTCAAAGCTTCATACTAAATGAATTTCTTGTTGTTTGACTGATATCTGAAATTCTGTGGAATTCTTCTTTGATCAGGCTTAGGCTCACCACAAAGGTTTATAGTAACCGTTTTAATGCAAGAGTCACATTTCTGACAGCCCGACAGACGGTTGTGTAATGCCGGGAGGCGAGAGGAACGAGGAGACGAACGCAGGTTCAAACCAAAGGGATAGTATTTATTATATAACCAACAGAAGGAGACACAGCGAACAGAAAAGAAAGGGAACCGAAAACGGGTGTGGAACATAAACGAGACCGAGGTCGGAAAACGGGTGGAAACTAAACACAACAGGAAAATAGGTCAAACGGCACGATACCTGGAAGGGACGCGGAGCGGAGAGGTGCGTAGGGACGCGAGACGAGACGAGACGAGACGAGACGAGGCGAGGCGAGGCGAGACGAGGCGAGGCGAGGCGAGACGAGGCGAGACGAGACGAGGCGAGCCGAGGCGAGGCGAGGCGAGGCGAGGCGAGGGACGTGGGACATCAATAATCCGCGCCACAGCTCTGAGCGCGCCCGCTTATATGGGAAGCCTCGCAGCTGTAGGTGATCAGTAATCCGAACGCGGGGCTTCCCGATAGGTTCAAGCATTTGGCGGCGCGCGCTGGAGCTGGGCGTGACAGGTTGCTTTAGATATGCTCAGCATCACTGATTTTGTATCGAAAGCTCCTCTTGGCAACAAACTGGAGTGCAAAAAAAAGAATTTGCTCCGAACTCAGGGCGTGTCCACTGAGTGTCATATGAGCGATTGAGAGCAGAGAAGATTGTTCATAGAAATGATCGACTGTGCTGAGAAACGCTAAGGCTCACACAGATAATCATCAGGGAACGAGGAAACATTACAGCGGGGTCTGATCAGCCTCTCCCGACGAAGATTTCTCCGTAGTGTATGTGCTTCGACGTGATAAAAACTCAGGGTTGGTTTAAGTAAACCTGCTACTGAGCAGGTTAGCTTCATGGAGTATGTTGCCGGAGTAACTGACTCCAAGTTACGCTGAACTTGCTCTGTGAAACCGGAAGCCTAGAGTATCCGTAAACTCTGAGTCAACTATAATCCGAGTTTTCACTAAACCTTGCTTTCTGAAATACCCCCCTGGTCTATACTCCATCTGGAGCATGTTCTCCAAGTGTTCGTGTGGGTTTTCTCTGGTACTCTGGTTTTCTCCAACATTTCCAAACACATGCATTTAGGTCAACTGGTCTCTCAAGTATCCCAGTGTGAGAGCCCAGTAGTGTATTCCATGCCAGTGTTTTTTGGTTCATTTTTTTCTTACCCGGAAAAAAATGCGGTCTTACTGAGGCTTACTGCGCATCTCACAAAATTAGCATATCATGAAAAGGTTCTCTAAACAAGCTATTAAACCTAATCATCTGAATCAATGAATTAACTCTAAACACCTGCAAAAGATTCCTGAGGCTTTTGAAAAACTCCCAGCCTGGTTCATTACTCAAAAACCGCAATCATGGGTAAGACTGCCGACCTGACTGCTGTCCAGAAGGCCATCATTGACACCCTCAAGCAAGAGGGTAAGGACACAGAAAGAAAATTTCTGAACGAACAGGCTGTTCCCAGAGTGCTGAATCAAGGCACCTCAGTGGGAAGTCTGTTGGGAAGGAAAAAAAGTGTGGCAGAAAACGCTGCACAACGAGAAGAGGTGACCGGACCCTGAGGAGGATTGTGGAGAAGGGCCGATTCCAGAGCCACCGTGCACAGGCGTGTGCAGGAAGAAATGGGCTACAGGTGCCGCATTCCCCCGGTCAAGCCACTTTTGAACCAGAAAACGGCGGCAGAGAAACACCCTGACCTGGGCTACAGAGAGAAGCAGCACTGGACTGTTGCTCAGTGGTCCCAAAGTACTTTTTTCGAATGAAAGCAAATTTTGCATGTCATTCGGAAATCAAGGTGCCAGAGTCTGGAGGAAGACTGGGGAGAAGGAAATGCCAAAATGTCTGAAGTCCAGTGTCAAGTACCCACAGTCAGTAATGGTCTGGGGTACCATGTCAGCTGCTGGTGTTTTTCCACTGTGTTTATCAAGGGCAGGGTCAATGCATCTAGCTATCAGGAGATTTTGGAGCACTTCATGCTTCCATCTGCTGAAGAGCTTTATGGAGATGAAGAGTTCATTTTTCAGCACGGCCTGGCACCTGCTCACAGTGCCAAAACCACTGGTAAATGGTTTACTGACCATGGTATTACTGTGCTCAATTGGCCTGCCAACTCTCCTGACCTGAACCCGATAGAGAATCTGTAGGATATTGTGAAGAGAAAGTTGAGAGGACGCAAAGACCCACAAACACTCTGGATGAGCTTAAGGCCGCTATCGAAGCATCCTGGGCCTCCATAACACGTCAGTAGTGCCACAGGCTGATTGCCTCCATGCCACGCCGCATTGAAGCAGTCATTTCTGCAAAAGGATACCCGACCAAGTATTGAGTGCATAAATGAACATAATAATCTGAAGGTTGACTTTCTTTGTATTAAAAACACTTTTCTTTTATTGGTCGGATGAAATATGCTAATTTTGTGAAAATTTTGGGTTTTCAAAAGCTGTATGCCAAAATCATCAGTATTAAAACAATAAAAGACTTGAAATATTTCAGTTGGTGTGCAATGAATCTAAAATATATGAAAGTTTAATTTTTATCATGACAGTATGGAAAATAATTAACTTTATCACAATATGCTAATTTTTGAGAAGGACCAGTATACATATATATACACACACACACACACACACACACACACACACACACACACACACATATATATATATATATATACACATACATATACACACGAGCACACAGAGTCAAAATATGCTTCTCAATGGCATATGTTTGTCGTAATTTCACATATGAACAAACAGCACAAAATGGCTTTTATTTCTCGTCAAGATAGCACAGATCAACAGATAAATCCTTCAAACATACGCTACTGTAGGACATTTCGAAAGGAAGGATAAACACTGGTCTCAAGCCCGGATAAAGTGACAGGGTTGCGACAAAGGTATCTGACAGTGTTTGCCTGAGCCCCGGACTAATTTACGGTTCAGATCTGCTGTGGCGACCCCTCACGGGTGCAGTCGAGGGAAGAAGAAGAGAAGAGAGTTAAAACATTCTTTAAAACTGGATTTTAACAATCGGGACCATTAAATTCTTGACCTACCTGCGTCTGAACCTTGATCACTTTCGTAGCTCTGCTGACATACGCATCGTTGGTAGCCTTGTTATGCTGAGTGACCACAAACTCCAAGGCATCACGGGCACCTTGCTCGATCATGCTCGCATCGACCGGGGTTCCGGGCAAACCAGCCCTTGCCACGGCCAAGAAGTCCACCAAGAACGAAGCTGCAACCTTCAAATACATGATCTCCAAACGTCTATCTACAGGACAGAACACCGGGACCGAACACTGCCTAAAATAAAGTCTTATGTAAACAAGAAGCTCGCTTGGTTGGTACCTACGGGTTTCACCCAATCACCTGAAAAAGTAGGCAGCGCCTATTTTTCCAGGTACCAACGGGACGACGTGTTTGGACGTCAGGCGCGTCTCACTCCGCCCACTTTGGACACACATTCTGGTTACGGTGATTATAATCGAGTGATCTTTACAGTGGCGTAGCTTCCTTTTCATCTTCTGCGGGGATTCTGTTTACACCACCAGGCCTATATATCAGCCTGCTTGAAAAGTCGCTAAAACGCGCTAGATGACGTGATGCGCTAATTTGCATTTTCGTGTCATCATCACGCCTTATTTACATGTATCTCATCTTGTTGCTTTTCTCGTACTCTCTGTTAGAGGTGGGCGATACCGGTAAATTTGGTATCAATCCGGTACCAAGTAAATGCAGAGCCAGTATCGCCGATACCGATACTTTTTAATATGTAAGCTTCATACATCCAAAGGATCTAAAAGACCTAGGATAGAATTTCGCCAAACATTGTACGTGACAACTAAATACTTTATTATCACAATCAACATTTTTGTTTAGAAACAATGGAACAGTTACAAAAAAGTTTGCCTTAACATAAGGAAATGAAATCTTTTTTGAGGTAGAAAAGGAGAAACCACAATACAAAAATAAAATTAAAATTCTCCCCCCACTAGACATCTTTTCTAGTTCTTTCTTTCTTTTTTTCTTTTTTAAATTGGAATTGTTCTTAGGAAAAACAATAAAAAAAAGCAATTTTTTGCCCTTCAGTGCAATTCTGTTTTTTTCTTAAATAAACAGAGTGTAAAAAATATGACTCAGAACAACTTAAAGCAAAATCTCCTGAGGTAGAGGGCTGACAAACCACAATACAACAAAATTAACACACCACAACAAATACTGTAAACAGTTTCGAACTTATTCTGTTTTTCAAGTCAAACAATACAATAAAATAATACAAAAAATAAGGAATTTCTTCCCTTCAGTGCACTTAAACAAAATAAAAACAATAAGTAACGGAGGAGATCGCTGAGTGGGCGGGCCAGGCTGAGCCACGTGACGGTGCAAAAACACAAGAAGGGGGGGGGGCTGCTGTTCCGTGCTTCTCTATGTTTTTTCTTAAATAAAGAATGTAAAAAATATAACTTAAAGCTAATTAAAACGATCTTCTGAGGTTAGAGAGCTGACAAACCACAATACAGAAAAAATAAGACACCACAACAAATACTCTAAACAGTTTCAAACTGGGGGGGGGGGGGGGGGGGGTATGGGTTGCTGCTGCTCCTTGCTGTGTGACCCAGCGCAGCACTGCTCTTGCAGACAGAGAGCAGACTTTATGAATCCTCCTGCGCAGCAGTCAGTGCGTGCGGGAGAGAAAAAAAGCTTAAGTATTGATCTTTTTACACGAGTATTGTTCAATATCAATACCAGCGTTGGTATCGATATTATCAATTTTTGGATCGATCCGCCCACTTTTAGTTTTGAGAGTGCCCTGACAAGTTCACCCCTTACAGACTGGATTTTTTTTTCCGTAAATGCACTATGGAGTGAGATCACTATCTTTAATACGAGAGCGCAAAATCACTTTAAATCGAGCGAAAACAATAAATGCACGCTTCCAACGCGGCAGCGCGATTCAGTTCTTAACTCGTTTTGTAGATAAAAATGTAAATGTAAATAAAAACTAGAAATACATCAGAGGTCAAGGCTTGGTAGATCATTACTGGAACTATCGATTGCAAGATGTCACTAGAGGAAATCGGCAGGAAGGAATAATATAGAGATTAATATAAAATGCAGTAAAGAAGATACTAAAAGCATTATTAAAGCTAAAATGAAGGATAAATGGCAAAATCTATGGGCACAGAACAGAATGGAATACAGTTTTATAATGTATTTTATGATGTATTTAAGGTTTTTATCTACGTTTATCATCGGCGTTGGAAGCGTACAGTTCTTGTTTTCGCTCGATTTAAAGTTATTTTGCGCTCTCGTATTTTGATTTTGCGCGATTTTTGCGTATTAAAGATAGTGATCTCACTTCAAGATGCACCACCTGACCTTCATATAGCAAACCCCACCCAGACATTACACAGCTTTACCTGCTGCTCCAGGAATTAAACCAAGGCTCTCCAGCAGGTGGCACTAACCACTGAGCCACCAGTGGAGGTGGTGATCGATAACATTAATGTTACATAATATGTAATGTTGAACATGTTTTCAGGTCCTGAGTGCAGTACCTTTTGTTGCTGAACAGTTATTCAAAATTAAGGGTTGACATTAGGTTTTAAAATAGCAGCAGATGATGAAGAGCTGCAGGTGTGAAATATTGTATCCCTCATTCAGTCTCTTTCCATACCTGCTTAATCCAATCCAGTGTTGTAGAAGGCCAGCAGCACAGGGCACAATGTGAGAGGAAACCCATTCAGACATGGGGAGAACATGAAAACTCCACACAGCCAGTGGCCAGGCCAGGACTCTAACCAGGGTCTGCGGACCTGTGAGGTGAGTATTGAGTTTCGATCCAATAATATAACATAATGTGAATACAGAAACAGTATGAGTCATATGTCAGTGGAATATGGCAGTATGAGCCCACAATGTCAGAAAGACAAATTTAATAATATAATAAGACATGAAAACAGTGCTGTAACATAAGATATGCATTTAGCTTCCCACGATACAAAATATGCTTAGTAACATAATAACAAATTGTTGGTTGTTAAAGGTCACTGTAATAACAAGCATTTTTGCAAACAGGTTTAGAATGAAACTTTATAAACATTCTTTATGATTGAACAGGTCGATACTGAAATTAAAATGATTTGTAGGTTAGATTGTAAATGGGCGCCATAACTGAGTTGGGTTGGCAAACAAATAATGAAGTTATTAAAGCACTTTTTATTCTTTTCATTAAGCTGTCATTACGTACAACATGTACAGCACAGTTACTATGTGTGGTGTGTGCAAAGCTTTTTTTAAAGCAAAAACAAAATAAATAATTTAATGTATTTTGGAATGAAACCCATCATCTATCATTTACATATTTTAAAAATAATAAGATGTGCATTTTGGCTTGTTTTGTTTCTGTAATTTTATCAAATTAGCCTTCACTTTTGCTTTACACATACACACATTTGTTTTGCAGTTGTTTGGTTTTTCAAAAGAAAGTGTTTCCTAGTGAGGACCAGTAAAATGTCAGATCTTTCCATCATTGTGGGGATATTTAGTCCTCATAATTATATATAAACTTGCCTAACCCGCCACCCACAGTCATTCACTGCGCTTTCTCCCCACCAGGAAAAATTATTTTCATAACTAAAATTCCTCAGTACTCCTGGGCAAATTCAAACGAAAAACATACAAGGGATGCAAATCCTGAATGATTAACCCTGTCCATGCCACTGATTAACACCATTCAAAAATATTCCTGGTATTGAACACCTAATATATGGTATATAGGCTATTTTTCTTTATATATAGGTTTTTATTATCACAGAATTGATCCAACTTACCTGATGCAGTAAGGCAGGATTTTCAGGTACCTCTGAATACTGAGTCAAATTAGGGTTTTGTAGGAAGTCTATATACTATTTATGCGTGAGCCATATTTATTGTGTGACACCTTGCATTACGTAGCCTGTAAAAGATTTGGAATGAACAAGCTATATATAGACACAACAGTATGACTGTCAGACAGATGCTCAATGTAAACATTACTTTTTTTCAGCATTTTTAATGATCAAACAGTTCTGTCAAACAGCTGCACAAACCACTGTCTAGTAAAGATTCCAATTCAAAAATGGTGTAAAGGTGATTACATAAGGTAGTGTTGGTCAAAGCAATTTTTAATCCCATGATATTTAGTTAAGAATAATAAAGCAACTACAGCATATCAAGTTAAAGAGGCACACTCAGGCTTGCTATAATCATTCTAAAGACTTGGATAGAAGAAGGGCTCTTATTGAAGCTGCTGCAAATCTTGACTGCATAGAAGATGACATCTATTAGCAGGTATTCTGAATCACTTTGATCTTCTTCAACCATGGCTGACTCCAAACTACAAGTATGCACTCATGGACCTTGAAAAAGGAGATACGATGACATTAGAATTAGCAATAGAAAAATGAATCAAATTAGGTTGAATGGTTCTAAATGAACGGGATGAAGAACTTTGCTCGACTTGACTCACCCGTGCAATAGCAGGGTCTGAATGGACTTGGCACACCTTCTCAACTCCACCTTTCCTGCAGGAGGTTCTAGCCATCTCGATGGTGAAGATGTAGTTCAGACCAGCAACAACCTGAGACAAGAAATGACATGAATTGTGCATCACTCGTCAGAAACAGAGTGAGAGTGAGAGAGAGAGAGAGAGAGAAGTGAAAGATGTGGTGGCTTTGAAGCAGGGGTGTCAAACTCATTTTCACCGAGGGCCATATCAGCATTATAGTTGCCCTCAAAGGGCCAGTTGTAACTGTAAGACAGTAAATGTAACTAAATGTAATGTAAATGTACCCAGAGGAAAGAAATTCCCTAAATAAGATCTTAAGTTTGTCTCATTTATTTCTCTTAGACATAATTAAGACGTGTTTGAGATCAATGTGAGATTTAAGCTTATTTCTCCTATTTCTGAAATTTGTCTCCTGAGAAACAACGCTTGAATTTTCAATATCTCATTTTTTAAATTCTTCTTAAGTTTGTCTTAAGTTCATCTCATCTCAGATTCGTCTCATCATGCAAAACATGAGAAACATTTGAGATCTTAAATCAAACTTATAGTTGTCTCACAGAAAACTTGCCTGTTTTATGTCTCATCCAAAACGTATGATACTATTTACAAAAGAAACATTTAAGATCTCATAATTGGCTTTTTTTGGTCTCTTCTAACAAGTTAAAGTTCATCTTATTGTTGACTCATAACAAGAAATCCATAAGAAACAGCGAATTCCCAATTTTCTGAATATACCTTGATAAACTTATCTGTCATTACTGATACTCAAATCTATTTTTTTTGAGAAAGTAATTCTAAATAAAATCACAATTCAAATCTCCATATGTGTATGTTAAAGTACATAAGTTTATTTTCTGCACAATTTACTTTTACTTACAGGTGTAGATAAGGCAACAATAAAAGTATCCAAAGAACAACCTAAAAAATCTAATGGCAATTTCAAATATTGCTTCCATGTTCTATCAGAGCCAATTCTATTCTGTTGCTCTTCATGCTTGTTTTCTTAGTTATATTACAAAACATTCAAGAATTAAATGTTAAACTGTCACTGTGTTCCCTGACAGTATGATGGACATAAATTAAAATAAAATTAAAATTATACAATGCGTGACTCACTCTCAAATTCATCACTCATTCTCTCGCATTGACTTATTCCACACAAGCAACTCCATTATACTGCATATATGAAAATCTACAATCCCATCCAATAGTAAGCTCTGATCATGCCTCAATTACTTTTAATTTTAGTGATATACAAAAAACTACAACCAGGCCAAGATGGTGATTTAATACATCACTCACCAAACACAAAGAATTCAATATTCAAGCATACAAATAATTCAATGAATTCAATAAAATATAATTCATAGGACACACATTACTCAATACAAAA
This sequence comes from Ancistrus triradiatus, assembly GCA_025084515.1. NCBI lineage: Eukaryota > Metazoa > Chordata > Actinopteri > Siluriformes > Loricariidae > Ancistrus > Ancistrus triradiatus. The sequence continues at coordinate 56,176 of JAJAGP010001009.1, forward strand.
TGTTCAAAATGGGATTTAGTAATTTTCAAGTATATGTACACAGTGCGTAAAAAACAAAACTGACGACTACTTTCACTCGTTCCAGACTTGCAGACTAGTCCACAAATTCTGGGGAAAAGCAACTTCAAAATGATCTCTGTGTCTGGGGAGCAACATTCCTATGTCACCCTCCGTATGTCTATTAAGAAACCTCTCAGTGGTAGAATCACTAATTGAAAGCACAATTCCATTACTTATATTGTTAAGTATAGCAGCAACAACAACAACAACAAAAAATTCCTCTTAAATTGGAAAGATAAAAAAAATTATCTAACACAATGGATCAATCTATTAAAAGAGCACCTAGCCTCAGCTGCAAATCAAAACAAATTAGGCACTTTAATCTAGTCTTCTCAATAATAAGTGAATTTTGTAGTAGTGGCCCTATAACGTAATTAAAAAAGCAACTTGCACTCTCTCAAATGCAAATTTGCTAGCAAAATGTACATTATGTTTTTTTTTCTCTCACTGTCTCTGTATATTGTTTGTAGGTATAAATGTATGCATTTATATTTAAACTGTCACTCAGTATATTAATAATTCAACGTATTACACTGATTGAGTAAGTAGTAGGATACACAGTATGTGCAGTGCTGGGATCTATTATTATCAGTATTATTATTTTTTTTCCTCCCACCCTATCCTGTATACTGTCTGTCTGTCAGTCATTATTATTTTTGTGTTGCTTGTCTTACTTTTCACCTTATTTGGTTGTCCTGTGTACTGCCTGTGTGTTGTCATTATTACTGTCGTTTTTTTTCTTTTTTACCTTGCTTATTTGTCTTGGGTATAGCTTGTCTGTCACAATTAATGTCTATATGCTGTTATTTTTGTAATTAAAAATAAAATTATTCTATTTATAGTCAAAACTGTGAAGAATAGTTAAAAACGGCTTGAACCATTAAAGTCCACAGAACAAACTGCAACCTTTAAACCTAATGGCCCAACTAAAGACACCACGGAGCGTCTGACGCGATGCCCTCCGTTCGGCTATTAGTCAGAACCAGCTCATTAGCATACTGTGCTAACAAACATGGCGGATACTGCGGCTTTGGTAATTATATACTTCATATACTCGCCTAAACTGGATTGGTAAACATTCTGTTTTAAACATGTACATAGTTCACGATAAAGGACTTAACTTTCGCTAACTTATTAGAAGTTCGCGTGCGCTGGCGAGCTTAGCTAACGGTCGGTGAGATGCTGAGTCACAGAGTGAGTTACTGCTGCCATAGAGCTTCATTCTCCTCACGGCCGCTGCTGTTCTGTGGCTGGAATCGTAGTTTGGTAAGTATTTTTGAAGTTATTATTGTTATTTTAACATTTAAATTCGTTTTTGTGATAATAAAACGTTATTGTAGTTTTCAGACTGAATGCTATGCTAGTTTCTGTTGGTAGCATAATGTTAGAGTTTGCTTTGCCCATAACTGGGATTGTAGAGCAGCTCCAAAAGAGAAACGTTAAGTCCACTAATGTACGATACATTTACATAAATATTTTTAGCTGTACTGAATGTTAGCACCTGATGCACCTTTTGTGTTTTTATTATTATTTTGCAGGGTAACGTTAGCATGCGCATTCGGGGACAAAGCTATCTGCAGCCTTTCAGGTGATATTATTAGCTAGTCTATCATGACCAAAAACACCGTGATAAATTAACTGTATATTTTTTTTTCAATTAAGTTTATAGGAATAAAGTGTGGAATGAGCTTGAAGTTTTTCTGCACTTTCACTGCAATGTTTCTTTTGTCCTCTTTGAAGGATTTGCACAAAACACATTTTCATGAACTTTGTTTTTATGTTTTCTGTTGAGAATGGACTTGATACATACAATAAACATAAATTCCATATTATGATTAATATGACCTTTATTAGATGTTTGCATCATAGTCTGTATTGTGCTAAAGTTTTAGACAGTTGTGGAAAAATGCTGCAGAGTAATAATGCTTTCAAACATGGAAGTGTTAGTTTATTTTTGTCAGTTAACAACATGCAAAGTGAATGAACAAAAGAGAAATCTAAATCAAATCAGTTTTTGCTGTAACCACCCTTTGCCTTCAGTTCTTCTAAGTACACTCGCACACAGTTTCTGAAGGAACTTGGCAAGGAGGTTGTTCCAGACATCCTGGAGAACTAACCACAGATCTTCTGTGGATGTAGGCTTGCTCAGATCCTTCGGTCTCTTCGTGTAATCCCAGACAGACTTGATGATGTTGAGATCAGAGCTCCGGTGTGTCCATATCCTTACTTCCAGGACTCCTTGTACTTCTTTAAACTGAAGATAGTTCTTGGTGATATTGGCTGTAGCCACAATTCTTCCATGAAGACCACTTCTGACCAGACTTCTCAGAACAGTCAATGGGTGTGTCAGTGCCCCACTGGTTTCTGTCACTTCTTTGCTGATGGCACTGCTGGACATCTTCCAGTTTTTAAGGGAAGTAAGCATGAGGTGTCTGACCACTGCATCTACGGTCCTCAGCATTGCCCATTTCTTTGTACTTTTCAAATGAGCTTGAACCCCCAGTCTACTTTGAAATCATTGCCTGGGAGAGACCTTGCTGATGCAGTATACCTACCTTGTGTCTTGTTACTGTGCTCAGACTTGCCATGGTTGTATGTCCTGTGACACAAAACTGTTTTCCCACAACCTTACCTTTGTAGCAGAGTTTGGCTGTTCCTCACCCAGTTTTATGCCTCGTACACGTCTGCTTCTTTTTCATTTAATGGCTGTGTTGCAAATGATAATTATTATCACCGGTTTGGTATAATTGGTTAATCATACACCTGACTATAATCCTACAATATCCCAGACTGTGAGAGTACCAAGAAGAATTGATGTTGTTTTGAAGGCATAGGGTGGTCACACCGAGTATTGGTTTGATTTTGATTTCTCTTGTTCATTCACTTCGTATTTTAATTGACACAAATGAACTATTACTACTTCTATTGTAAAACTGTTCTTACTTTGTAGCATTTTATTTCACACCTGCCTAATACTTTAGCATAGTACTGTACATCAATTGTTTTTATTTTCAAAAAACTTCTAAAATGCAAAGCTATTACAAATAGACATACATTATTTTGGTCTGAATGTTTTTATTTCTAGAAGTGAGTCGAGGCTTTGTGATACTTCCAGACTAAATGAGCATAAATATTAAATCACATCCTTGTTTTTTTCTGTGTAGATTATGTTTTGTGATTTTCCACACTTGTCGGGATGGAACGCGGTTGAGGTGTGGAATTTGAAAAAGGCATTCATTAACAAAACTCGTCATCACGCCGGACTGACTGTCGAGACATAGCTGAACAGACACCTTGCCAGCCTCCGTCCCAAAATTATGAAATTACTCCAGGTTAACTTTGGCTGTTTGAACACAGCTGTACTGGACTCAGAATCTGAGACCTGAACTGAACACACACACCAGACATTTGTTTGTAAAATGGGGAAATGTAAAAAAAATTTTTAATAATTACAGTGGTGTTTGAAATTTTGTGAACCCTTTAGAATTTTCTATATTTCTGCATAAATATGACCTAAAACGTCATCAGATGTTCACACTGTGGTATAAGCGCAGTAATACACTCGAGGTCGGGCTTTAACGTGAGATATTGGCACGGGTGTACTGGTCTTCAATCTACAGCTGCAGCACACTCGTGCCAGTATCTCACGTTAAAGCACTCCCTCTCGTGTATTATTGCTTATACACGAGAGGGAGTGCTTTAACGTGAGATAATATACAGACACACACACACACACACGTGCTGCCTGATGTATGATGTCTGACACATTGTGTTTTATGGTAGTTTGGTGTTAAGGTTTTGGCTTAAACTGTATTTTAATGGCAGAGGGGAACATGCAGGGAGTTATAAGGCACAATAGTCGACAATGAGAACTTATTCCAAATTCTCCACTGTTTTACCATCAGTAACATTACGTATTTAAAAACTCAGACACGTGTTGTTCATTGATGGTTTTGGATCTAAATAAAATACTTATATCAGCAGTGACTACAACACAAATAAAAACATTTTATCCAAATATCACCAGTGATCCGACACATGTCATCTGAGTTTTTAATATGTAATGGTTATTTAAGGGAAAAATGTAATCTAAAGGGAAAAAAAAGTTTTAATTAAATTATTTAAATATTCCTCTTCCATGAGCAGAATAAAATGATTACAATACATTTAGACTTTACTTTCTGTGAGGGAGCTTTTAGAGGTGGGCGTCTAGTTCCTATCAACACCACAATTTTGACTCTAACTTTCTATAGAATTCAGGATTTTATACCAAACCCCTGTGACTGACCATTTAAATCATCTCAGCCATTTCATTATGCACTGAAAATTCAGTGGCGTTCCACTCTAAGAACTGTTGTCTCTTAGTGGTCACATTGTTATGCAGTGTTTCTATTTACTATGTGTACTTCATTTAGTTAGTACTATTTACTACATTGGTAAATATTGTTTTGTACATTATGTAACATTGCTTTTTTATGTGTGTATGCATTTGTTGTGTTTACACTGTTGTAGAACTGCTGTTATAATGTTTACAATTCAGTTGCACTAATTCTTTTTATTCAATAAAAGGTCTGAACCGACTGCATCTCCTCATCATTAACTGTATGTCTTAGGAGTTTCTCCAGGTATTAGTAATGCAGCTTTCAGCTAGATGGATAAGAAATAAATAAGATCTCAGTGGTGTCTTATGTTTCTTACTTGGATCTCTCTTATGTCTGAATAGAAGCTTATTCTCTTTAAAGGTTCATATAAGACATAAATGAGAAACATATAAGACATCATTCAGCAGTCAATCAGTCTAGAATGAGATCTTAGGCTTACAAATAATTTCTTAGGTGTTTCTCCTTTTTTCTCCTAAGGGGGGTTTAGGAGAAATAAATCAGAAATGGGTAAGCCCTTGTTAAGACTAAATTAATAACTTATCTATTTCTACTCAGCCATAGAAAAGACGATGTTAAGAAATACTTTTTTCCTTTGGGTAACTGCTCCTTAACATATTACTAAACAACTGTATTGATTTATTTACTGTAACATTTGTCTGTACGAACACAAACCGTTAAACACAGTGAATACATTGCAGTCTGCTTTTTAATTCTTGGATAGGTTGTTGTTTTTCTTGGAGGCTACATTTGCCATACTTAGCTCCGAGTTTGGAGTGAAAATGTCGACGTATATTGTATGACTGATACGGCGTCATAACACAAAAGACATACCGGTTTTTCCCCTTGAAGCACAAACTTGTATTCGCTTTCCCCTCTTTCTTGAAACTGCCCTCCATCTGTATACATTTCTTTCTTCCTGGGGGGTATTTCAGAAAGCAGGTTTAACAATACCGGAGTTCAAATCTGAACTCTGGGTTGACCGATCCTGAACTGTCCAACTCAGAGTTTTCGGTTTCAGAACGGGGGATAACGTTTAGTTCCGTCAACTCCGAGTTGCTTTACCCTGAGTAAAGCTCGTGCACGAGGAGATACAAAGCCCGAAATAGGTGCGTATATATAATTTAAGCATATATTTAGGAAAAATAATAATACAGTAGTACAATAACGTCAGGTGGCGTGGCCAAAAAAATGCTGCCCGAGTCAATGGCGTGAGTAATAACTGAAAAAAAGTTTTATTCCGAGTGTTCCACTTATTTTATTTTACGTGTGTGCGCATGTTAATATTTATGTAGGTGCAACCCAACAAGCACAAAATGTAGCTACTTATCAGCAACTGAAGACAAAACACAAAATATAGTTCTAACAGGTAAGGTATAATATCATTACATGCAATCGTGATGATGTTTAGCTACCCTACCTAATTAAATAATACTCAGAGGTTATGTCATATATGTAAGTAGCTAGTGAAATTCCCTAAGAGAGAAAAAAGTAAATTGTTCAGCCATTCCAACACTGACAGTATTTCATATTATTTATTTGAAAGCAACACCTACATGCCTTTATACAGACAAGTCTCCCAATTTGTTCAATGTTGGATGTGTTCAAATTTGACCTCTATTATAGCCAATAGAAAGAGGGTGAGGGCCAAAAAAAGGTGGGGGTCGTCCACCAACTCTCACAGAGGCTGAAGAGATGGAACTCATTCAAACCACTGGGTGACCTATTGCTGAAGGCATCCCTGGAGGAAGCTCATCTGACCCAGCGGCCTACATAAGAGGGTAGTCATTCAAATTAAGGATATAAACATTCATCACTTTGCCACAGTGGGATCAGTGATGCCACCCATTCATTACTGGACACAACTTGGCAAACAGATTTTCTTGTAGCAGTACAATTCTTTGTAATTGACTGCTGTTACCTTTCCAGATTCTTCATATTTCATGGTGGCTCAAAGTTACATATTTGAAAAACTGTGATGCACACTGTTGTAGAAACAAAAGTCCAGTTAGGTACATTGTCTTGTTCAAATTAGTAAAATTAGTTGAAGTTATAATTTTACTGTCTAGTCTTCTGAATTTTCTACCAGTTACTGTTGGTGTAATCTGGTGGAGCCATAACAGAGCTCCATGCAGGTGTAAGTACTTTCAATACTCCACAGAAAGTTGTTCATTTGTATTGCAGGAAGGTAATGAGGAAGCCTTGTCAGCTGCCACTGAGAGGGAAGATACAGAGAGGCCTACTGAGGTTTACACCTTGAAAATAACATCTAACAGTTGATCATACAAAGTGCTGCTGGAAATTACAATCTAGAAGAAGGTCCATCCACCTGCACAGAACAATATATCTCAGTAAGATGTGATTCAGAATTGGCCCATGACTTAGACCTGGCACTGTGATATTCAATGTCATTTTGTTTGTGTTCCTGTAGCTCCCTATAAAAGGTGTATTTTTAGAAACAAATTGAAAAATCTAATTTAGAAATGGATCACATAAGTCTGCAGATATAAAAGACAATAATGGAAATACAACTGCTGGAACATCAGTTAAAGGTGGATGAGGTGCCCACAGGTGGATGATTTACTTGTTTGAAGAACAAGATATTAACCCCTGTACTGCATTTGTACTTGAAGGAAATAAAGACGATTTCATAAAAAGACAAGCATATTGTTTTTATTTGACACTGGGGAGGTGATAGGCTAATCAGTAATGATGGTAGCAGATTGTGTCTCTCACTGCTCTTGCATCTCGTGCATCAGTGATATGGTCAGGATTTATTTCAGGATTGGTTACTGGATGAGTGGGACATTGTCTGATCACCAGTCATTGAGATCCCCAGTGCTCATCTCTACCATGGCTCATGTCCGGCAGTGAGCCAAGTTCTAACGTTGCTGTGGGCCAGGCTCAGGATCAGGTCAAGGGGGTAAGCAAAAATATGGCTGGCAGGGAACAACCTTCTGTCTGTAATTACCAGACTCTCCTATCATAGATAATACAAGGATACAGTTTTAAATTATCCAGTGGCAAATAGAACTAAATATTGATTATGCGAGGATATGGTTATATGTACTGTATGGTATTCACCATGGGGGCAATCCAGCACTCACTGCTACACTCATGAAACTTTACAAGTCATGTACATACTCAGGCCACTTTGCTTAAATGTTACTGATGATGTGGGCCGGTATACACATATGGCCTTCACACTGCAGAACAGTAATTAACTGCAGTGGCTGTATTGTGATTTGAATTTCATTTGCAATGCAAAAATTATTTAGGCCTACCTGCACATTAATGTTGTGGGAAAATTCCTATTTACTTAATCTCCTTCATTTTGCAAAGAGTGCCATCTATGCAGCCAATCACACTTGGAAACCTTAATCATCATATTAATATTAAAATCATAGTTAAACTGATTCAAGTCTCAAAGCTTGATACTAAATACATTTCTTGTTGTTTGACTGATATTCTGAAATTCTGTGGAAATTCTTCTTTGATCAGGCTTAGGCTCACCACCCAAAGGTTTATAGTAACCGTTTTTAATGCAAAGTCACATTTCTGACAGCACCGACAGACGGTTGCTTTAGATTTTATTCTCCGGCATCACTGATTTTGTATCGAAAACTCCTCTTGGCAAAAACCTGGAGCGCAAACACAAAGAATTTGCTCCGAACTCAGGCGTGTCCACGAGAGTGTCATATGAGTGATTGAGAGCGGAGAAGATTGTTCATAGAAATGATCGACTGCTGTGCTGAGAAACGCTAAGGCTCACACAGATAACACCATGTAACAATTTTCAAAACATTTTTTGTTCCCAGTTGTTAAGTGTGTTTTTCCTGATTGTTTGTACCCTAAAATGAATAGAAAAAAGTTATTATTCCCTGTAAAAACTTTGCTTTTGTGGTCAGCACAATGATATTTTGAAATTGATCTTTTATTGTTAAGGATATTCGCCATATTTCAAGATACTCAAGAAGCTTCTGGGAATTGTGAGAACTATCAAGAAGTTTCTAGAACTGTCCAGAATTATCTAGAACTTTCTGGGACTGTACAGAATTGTAGGTAGCTGTATAACTACAGTTATATAGGGCCACTATAGCCCTTCCTGAGAGACGGAGAGAGACATGATAATTGGATTGGGGATTGCATAGTAAGTGAGCAACAGCCATCACAGACAAAGGGGAACTTGACCTAGACCATCTGACAGGTGTGAATTCATTCTCTATTCAGATTCTGATAACGCGACAGTATTCACCACTTCACCCCACACCATACAGGAGGAGCTTAGGAAGGACCACAGACTTTCAAATGTATATATTGTGTGTTACTCTGCTACGGGTGATCAGTCTTGCTCTGCTGAATCCTCAGTAACACTCTTGTACTTTGTTACTGCATGGAATAATGATTGACATTTGTATCGAGTTTGGACAGAGACATCCGTTTTTCCTTACAGTACACAGCAACTTAGTCAATTTAGATGGCATCAGGAGGTTGCCCACATACATCCAGCAGAACGCATTTTGCTATGCATGTGGCCATTTTATAAAGACAAGAGCCAAAAAGTACTCTGTGGAAGCATCTGCTAAGATGTGTGAGGCCTACAAAGCATACTTCGGCATGCCTGTTTGGTGACCTGTTTCTATAATAAAAAAATCATAATTTTCGTTGCGTGGTCATCACAAAAGCGAAGTTTATGATGAATGTAAGCAATTTTAAATTTGTTTTAGGACATAAGCAATTGGAATATAACATTAAAAAGCGGGGAACAAAACTTGTGTTACATAGTGTAATCATCAGGGAAAGACGGAGGCACCAACATTGGGGAGGAAACATTACAGCGGGGTTCTGATCAGACTCTCTCCACGACGAAGATTTCTCCGTAGTGTATGTGCTTCGACGTGATAAAAACTCAGGGTTGGTTTAAGTAAACCTGCTACCGAGCAGGTTAGCTTCACGGAGTATGTTGCCGGAGTAACTGACTCCAAGTTACGCTGAACTTGCTCTGTGAAACCGGAAGCCTAGAGTATCCGTAAACTCTGAGTCAACTTACTCCGAGTTTTCACTAAACCTGCTTTCTGAAATACCCCCCTGGTCTATACTCCATCTGGAGCATGTTCTCCAAGTGTTCGTGTGGGTTTTTTCTGGTACTCTGGTTTCCTCCAACATTCCAAACACATGCATTTAGGTCAACTGGTCTCTCAAGTATCCCAGTGTGAGAGCCCAGCACTGTATTCCATGCCAGTGTTTTGTGGTTCATTTTTTCCTACCCGGAAAAAATGCAGTCTTACTGAGGCTTACTGCGCATGCGCACATCACTGATTCGCATGTTTACCGGAATGTGTAAACAATTTTGATCAGTTTAAGGTAACAGCATTATTACTTTTACTGTTGTATTTTAAAAGTATGCATGGCGATCAAATTAGCCAAAGCTAGTTGAATGTAGCCAGCCATGACTGTTTATATAGTCTGTTTAAATTTGATTTTTGATATCAAGTCAGTTAGAAATTGAAAACATTTTCGTTTGCCTCCTGTAGCTGACGTTTACTAGACTGCATAAATGTACTCAAATCATGCAAAAGTCTATACACAATGTTTACTTATTAGTACAGATTAATACATATCGTGATGTTGGGATATAGTTTTAGAATGCGGGCATCTTCTGATAAGGGTCTAATATATACATACACACACACATATATATATATATATATATATATATATATATATATATATATATATATATATATATATGGTCTAATATATATACACACACACACGTGTGTGTGTGTGTATTAGACCCTTATCAGAAGATGCACACATAATTATATATATATATATATATAAAAATACATACACGCGCACACAGAGTGAAAATATGCTGCTCAATGGCATATGTTTGTCGTAATTTTAGATGTGAACAAACAGCACAAAATGGCTTTTATTTCTCAACAAGATAGCACAGATCAACAGATAAATCCTTCAAACATACGCTACTGTAGGACATTTCGAAAGGAAGGATAAACACTGGTCTCAAGCCCGGATAAAGTGACAGGGTTGCGACAAAGGTATCTGACATAGCCTATAGCCTGAGCCCCGGACTAATTTACGGTTCAGATCTGCTGTGGCGACCCCTCACGGGTGCAGTCGAGAGAAGAAGAAAATATGAGAATTAAAACATTCTTTAAAACTGGATTTTAACAATCGGGACCATTAAATTCTTGACCTACCTGCGTCTGAACCTTGATCACTTTCGTAACTCTGCTGACATACGCATCGTTGGTAGCCTTGTTATGCTGAGTGACCGCAAACTGCAAGGCATTACTGACACCTTCATCGTTCATGCTCGCATCGACCGGGGCTCCTACAATGGGCATACCAGCCCTCGCCACGGCCAAGAAGACCACCAAGAGCGAAGCTGCAACCTTCAAGTACATGATCTCCAAACGTCTATCTACAGGACAGAACACCGGGACCGAACACTGCCTAAAATAAAGTCTTATGTAAACAGACGCTCGCTTGGTTGGTACCTACGGGTTTCACCCAATCACCTGAAAAAGTAGGCAGCGCCTATTTTTCCAGGTACCAACGGGACGACGTGTTTGGACGTCAGGCGCGTCTCACTCCGCCCACTTTGGACACACTTTCTGGTTACGGTGATTATAATCGAGTGATCTTTACAGTGGCGTAGCTTCCTTTTCATCTTCGGAGGGGACTCTGTTTACACCACCAGGCCTATATGTCAGCCTGCTTGAAAAGTCGCTAAAACGCGCTAGATGACGTGATGCGCTAATTTGCATTTTCGTGTCATCATCACGCCGTATTTACATGTATCTCATCTTGTTGCTTTTCTCGTACTCTCTGTTAGAGGTGGGCGATACCGGTAAATTTGGTATCAAGTAAATGCAGAGTCAGTATCGCCGATATCGATACCGATACTTTTTAATATGTAAGCTTCATACATCCAAAGAATCCAAAAGACCTAGGATAGAATTTCGCCAAACATTGTACGTGACAACTAAATACTTTATTATCACAATCAACATTTTTGTTTAGAAACAATGGAACAGTAACAAAAATGTTTGCCTTAACATAACGAAATGAAATCTTTTTTGAGGTAGAAAAGGAGAAACCACAATACAAAAATAAAATAAAAATTCTCCCCTCACTAGACATCTTTTCTAGTTCTTTCTTTGTTTCTTTTCTAAATTAAAATTGTTCTTAGGAAAAACAATTTAAAAAAAGTAATTTTCTTCCCTTCAGTGCAATTCTGTTTTTTTCTTAAATAAACAGAGTGTAAAAAATATGACTCAGAACAACTTAAAGCAAAATCTCCTGAGGTAGAGGGCTGACAAACCACAATACAACAAAATTAACACCACACAACAAATACTGTAAACAGTTTCGAACTTATTATGTTTTTCAAGTCAAACAATACAATAAAATAATACAAAGCATAAGGAATTTCTTCCCTTCAGTGCACTTCTCTATGTTTTTTCTTAAATAAAGAGTGTAAAAAATATAACTTAAAGCTAATTAAAACGATCTTCTGAGGTTAGAGAGCTGACAAACCACAATACAGAAAAATTAAGACACCACAACAAATACTGTAAACAGTTTCAAATTTCTTCTGTTTTTCCAAGTCGAACAATGCAAGAAAATAATACAACGAATAAGGAATTTCTTCCCTTCAGTGCACTTCTGGCTTTAAACAAAATAAAAACAATAAGTAACGGAGGAGAGTGCTGAGTGGGCGGGCCAGGCTGAGCCACGTGACTTTATGAATCCGCCTGCGCAGCAGTCAGTGCGTGCGGGAGAGAAAAAAATGCTTGAGTATCAATCTTTTTACACGAGTATTGTTCAATATCAATACCAGCGTTGGTATCGATAGTATCAATTTTTGGATCGATCCGCCCACTTTTAGTATTGAGAGTGCCCTGACATGTCCACCCCCTACAGACTGGATTTTTTTTCCGTAAATGCACTATGGAGTGAGATCACTATCTTTAATACGAGAGAGCAAAATCACTTTAAATCGAGCGAAAACAATAAATGTACGCTTCCAACGCGGCAGCGCGATTCAGTTCTTAGCTCGTTTCGTAGATAAAAATGTAAATGTAAATAAAAACCGGAAATACATCAGAGGTCAAGGCTTGGTAGATCATTACTGGAACTATCGATTGCAAGATGTCACTAAAGAAAATCGGCAGGAAGGAATAATATAGAGGTTAATATAAAATGCAGTAAAGAAGATACTAAAAGCATTATTAAAGCTAAAATGAAGGATATGAAAATCTATGGGCACAGAACAGAATGGAATACAGTTTTATAATGTATTTTATGATGTATTTAAGGTTTTTATCTATGTTTATCATCGGCGTTGGAAGCGTACAGTTCTTGTTTTCGCTCGATTTAAAGTTATTTTGCGCTCTCGTATTTTGATTTTGCGTATTAAAGATAGTGATCTCACTCCAAGATGCACCACCTGACCTTCATATAGCAAACCCCACCCAGACACTACACAGCTTTACCTGCTGCTCCAGGATTTAAACCAAGGCTCTCCAGCAGGTGGCACTAACCACTGAGCTACCAGCGCAGCTGTTGAGCGATAACATTAATGTTACATAATATGTAATGTTGAACATGTTTTCAGGGTCCTGAGTGCAGTACCTTTTGCTGCTGAACAGTTATTCAAAATTAAGGGTTGATATTAGGTTTTAAAATAGCAGCAGATGATGAAAATATTGTATCCCTCATTCAGTCCCTTTCCAAACCTGCTTAAATCCAATCCAGGGTTGTAGGAGCCAAAGCGGCACAGGGCACAATGTGAGAAGAAACCCTATGCAGACACGGGGAGAACATTCAAACTCCACACAGCCAGTGGCCAGGCCAGGACTCTAACCAGGGTCTGCGGAGCTGTGAGGTGAGTATTGAGTTTCGATCCAATAATATAACATAATGTGAATACAGAAACAGTATGAGTCATATGTCAGTGAAATATGTCAGTATGAGCCCACAATGTCAGAAAGACAAATTTAATAATATAATAAGACATGAAAACAGTGCTGTAACATAAGATATACATTTAAGCTTCCGACGATACAAAATATGCTTAGTAACATAATAACAAATTGTTGGTTGTTAAAGGTCACTGTAATAACCAACATTTTTGCAAACAGGTTTAGAATAAAACTTTATAAACGTTCTTTAGGGTTGAACAGGTCGGAAAATAAATGTTTGTAGGTTTAGATTGTAAAAATGGGAGCCATAACTGAGTTGGGTTGGCAACAAAATAATGAACTTATTAAAGCACTTTTTATTCTTTTCATGAAGCTGTCATTACGTACAACATGTACAGCACAGTTACTATGTGTGGTGTGTGCAAAGCTTTTTTTTAAAGCAAAACAAAACAAATCACAAAGTATTTTTGGAATGAAACCCATCATCTATCATTTACATATTTCAAAAATAATAAGATGTGGCATTTTGGCTTGTTTTTTTTTCTGTAATTTTATCAAATTAGCCCTCCACTTTTACTATACACATACACACATTTTGTTTTTTGTTTTTTGTTTTTTTCAAAAGAAAATGTTTCCTAGTGAGGAACCAGTAAAAATGTCAGATCTTTCCATCATTGTGGGGATATTTTAGTCCTCATAATTATGTATAAACTTGGCATAACCCGCCATCCCGTACAGTCATTCACTGCGCTTTCTCAACACCAGGAAAATTATTTTTCATAACTAAACATCCTCTGTACTCCTGAGCAATTTCAAACGAAAAACATACAAGGGATGCAAATCCTGAATGATTAACCCTGTCCCATGCCACTGATTAACACCATTCAAAAATATTCCTGGTATTGAACACCTCATATATGGTTTATAGGCTATTTTGCTTTATATATAGGCTTTTATTATGACAGAATTGATCCAAACTTACCTGATGCAGTAAAAGCACGATTTTCAGGTACCTCTGAAATACTGAGTCAAATTAGGGTACATTCAAATACTTCAAGCACAACACCTACACTGTTTTGTAGGACGTCTATATGCTATTTATGTGTGGGCCAAATTTATCGTATGACAAGGTAGTGTTGGTCAAAGCAATTTTAATCCCACGATATTTAGTTAAGAATAAGAAAGCAACTACAGTATATTGAATTAAAGAGGCACACTCAGGCTTGTGATAATCATTCTAAAGACTTGGATAGAAGAAGGGCTCTTATTGAGGCTGCTGCAATCTTGACTGCATAGAAGATGAGATCTATTAGCAGGTATTCTCAATCACTCTGATCATGTTCAACCATGACTGACTCCAAACGGCGAGTATGCACTCATGGACCTTGAAAAAGGAGATACGATGGCATCAGAATTAGCAATAGAAAAATGAATCAAATTAGGTTGAATGGTTCTAAATGAACGGGATGAAGAACTTTGCTCGACCTGACTCACCCATGCAATAGCAGGGTCTGAATGGACTTGGCACACCTTCTCAACTCCACCTTTCCTGCAGGAGGTTCTAGCCATCTCGACGGTGAAGATGTACTTCAGGCCAGCAACAACCTGAGACAGGAAATGACATGAATTGTGCATCACTTGACGGTCAGAAAAAATGAGTAAATTGTCCAACAAGTTTGGTCATGAATGAGGAGCATCCAAGCAGCATTTCCCACAGAATGAGTTCCTATTTGTGCCGATAAGCTGAAGTGCCGTTGGGGTGTAAAACTAAGCAATGCCAGCCAAGAAATAAGAACTGAGTCATAGCAGCAAAACACAACAGAGTTAAGTGCACTTGCTTTTCGCAAGTTCCCTGCTCACTTCTGAAATACCTGCTTGTGTCTTAAATGCAACAGGAAATATGCTGCACTGTCACATAAAAGACAGTTTCTTACTCCATAAATGTGTGTGTGACACAGAGAGAGAGAGAGAGAGAGAGAGAGAGAGAGAGAGAGATAGAGCAGTGAAAGATGTGGTGGTGTGGTGGCTTTAAAGGCTTCTAAACATTACAGTGTAGTTCCAATCTTGCCATTTAAACACAGGCCAACTTAAACATTCACTTACTGACTTTCCTGTACTCGCTGAACAATAACCAGTAGCACAGGAAGGAAGGTGAGAACCAACCTTTGAAAAGGGCACTAGGCCATCATCACACTGGGGCACATGCACACTCAGTAACTGTTCTGGAACGGCTTGGCCGGGACTCCAGAACTGTAGGTGACAACACTAACCACTGTGCTGCCATGTACTTAGGGCTTAGCTTTTCAAACAATGCACGTTTCATTAATCATTTCTTCTTTTTAATGACAGCTTTTACCAATTTGCTAATTGAAGGACAGGGGAAAATACTCACCACACATCAACTTGTTTATTCTGATATGTGACAAATTATGAACAATGTGAGGAAACCACCCAGCGTTATACTAACCAGACTTACTGGCTGACTAGAAGAGGGTTAGGGCGGCACTGTGGTGCAAGTGCTCAGTGCTGTCGCCTCACAGCTCCAGAGATTCCTGGTCTATACTATATCTGGAGTTTGGGGAGCATGTTCTCCAAGTGTTCGTGTGGGTTTTCTCTTGTACTCTGGTTTCCTCCCACATTCCAAACACATGCATTTGGGTCAACTGGTCTCTCAAGTGTCCCAGTGTGAGAGCCCAGTACTGAATTCCGTGCCAGTGTTTTGTTAATTTTTTCCTACCCGGAAAAAAATGCGGTCTTACTGAGGCTTACTGCGCATGCGCACATCACTAGTTCGCATGTGTGTAAACAGTTTTGATCAGTTTAAGGTAACAGCATTATTACTTTTACTTTTGTGTTTTAAAAGAATGCACGACGATCAAATTAGCCAAAGCTAGTTGAATGTAGCTAGCCATAACTGTTTATATAGTCTGTTTAATTTAGATTTTTGATATTGTTATTTAATTTTTGATAGTTCTTAGCTCGTTTTGTAGATAAAAATGTAAATGTAAATAAAAACCGGAAATACATCAGAGGTCAAGGCTTGGTAGATCATTACTGGAACTATCGATTGCAAGATGTCACTAAAGGAAATCGGCAGGAAGGAACAATATAGAGGTTAATATAAAATGCAGTATAGAAGATACTAAAAGCATTATTAAAGCTAAAATGAAGGATATGAAAATCTATGGGCACAGAACAGAATGGAATACAGTTTTATAATGTATTTTATGATGTATTTAAGGTTTTTATCTACGTTTATCATCGGCGTTGGAAGCGTACAGTTCTTGTTTTCACTCGATTTAAAGTTATTTTGCGCTCTCGTATTTTGATTTTGCGTATTAAAGATAGTGATCTCACTCCAAGATGCACCACCTGACCTTCATATAGCAAACCCCACCCAGACACTACACAGCTTTACCTGCTGCTCCAGGATTTAAACCAAGGCTCTCCAGCAGGTGGCACTAACCACTGAGCCACCAGCGCAGCTGTTGATCGATAACATTAATGTTACATAATATGTAATGTTGAACATGTTTTCAGGTCCTGAGTGCAGCACCTTTTGTTGCTGAACAGTTATTCAAAATTAAGGGTTGATATTAGGTTTTAAAATAGCAGCAGATGATGAAGAGCTGCAGGTGTGAAATATTGTATCCCTCATTCACTCCCTCTCCATACCTGCTTAATCCAATCCAGGGTTGTAGGAGCCAAGCGGCACAAGACACAATGTGAGAAGAAACCTATGCAGACACGGGGAGAACATGCAAACTCCACACAGCCAATGGCCAGGCCAGGGCTCTAACCAGGGTCTGCGGAGCTGTGAGGTGAGTATTGAGTTTCGATCCAATAATAAAACATAATGTGAATACAGAAACAGTATGAGTCATATGTCAGTGGAATATGTCAGTATGAGCCCACAATGTCAGAAAGACAAATTTAATAATATAATAAGACATGAAAACAGTGCTGTAACATAAGATATACATTTAGCTTCCCACGATACAAAATATGCTTAGTAACATAATAACAAATTGTTGGTTGTTAAAGGTCACTGTAATAACCAACATTTTTGCAAACAGGTTTAGAATAAAACTTTATAAACGTTCTTTAGGGTTGAACAGGTCGATACTGAAAATAAATGTTTTGTAGGTTAGATTGTAAATGGGTGCCATAACTGAGTTGGGTTGGCAAACAAATAATGAACTTATTAAAGCACTTTTTATTCTTTTCATGAAGCTGTCATTACGTACAACATGTACAGCACAGTTACTATGTGTGGTGTGTGCAAAGCTTTTTTTAAAGCAAAACAAAACAAATCACAAAGTATTTTGGAATGAAACCCATCATCTATCATTTACATATTTCAAAAATAATAAGATGTGCATTTTGGCTTGTTTTTTTTCTGTAATTTTATCAAATTAGCCTCCACTTTTACTATACACATACACACATTTGTTTTGCAGTTTTTTGTTTTTTTCAAAAGAAAATGTTTCCTAGTGAGGACCAGTAAAATGTCAGATCTTTCCATCATTGTGGGGATATTTAGTCCTCATAATTATGTATAAACTTGCATAACCCGCCATCCACAGTCATTCACTGCGCTTTCTCAACACCAGGAAAAATTATTTTCATAACTAAACATCCTCTGTACTCCTGAGCAATTTCAAACGAAAAACATACAAGGGATGCAAATCCTGAATGATTAACCCTGTCCATGCCACTGATTAACACCATTCAAAAATATTCCTGGTATTGAACACCTCATATATGGTTTATAGGCTATTTTGCTTTATATATAGGCTTTTATTATGACAGAATTGATCCAACTTACCTGATGCAGTAAAGCACGATTTTCAGGTACCTCTGAATACTGAGTCAAATTAGGGTACATTCAAATACTTCAAGCACAACACCTACACTGTTTTGTAGGACGTCTATATGCTATTTATGTGTGGGCCAAATTTATCGTATGACAAGGTAGTGTTGGTCAAAGCAATTTTAATCCCACGATATTTAGTTAAGAATAAGAAAGCAACTACAGTATATTGAATTAAAGAGGCACACTCAGGCTTGTGATAATCATTCTAAAGACTTGGATAGAAGAAGGGCTCTTATTGAGGCTGCTGCAAATCTTGACTGCATAGAAGATGAGATCTATTAGCAGGTATTCTCAATCACTCTGATCATGTTCAACCATGACTGACTCCAAACGGCGAGTATGCACTCATGGACCTTGAAAAAGGAGATACGATGGCATCAGAATTAGCAATAGAAAAATGAATCAAATTAGGTTGAATGGTTCTAAATGAACGGGATGAAGAACTTTGCTCGACCTGACTCACCCATGCAATAGCAGGGTCTGAATGGACTTGGCGCGATTCAGTTTCTTAGCTCGTTTCGTAGATAAAAATGTAAATGTAAATAAAAACCGGAAATACATCAGAGGTCAAGGCTTGGTAGATCATTACTGGAACTATCGATTGCAAGATGTCACTAAAGGAAATCGGCAGGAAGGAATAATATAGAGGTTAATATAAAATGCAGTAAAGAAGATAGTAAAAGCATTATTAAAGCTAAAATGAAGGATATGAAAATCTATGGGCACAGAACAGAATGGAATACAGTTTTATAATGTATTTTATGATGTCTTTAAGGTTTTTATCTACTTTTATCATCGGCGTTGGAAGCGTACAGTTCTTGTTTTTTCGCTCGATTTAAAGTTATTTTGCGCTCTCGTATTTTGATTTTGCGCGATTTTTGCGTATTAAAGATAGTGATCTCACTCCAAGATGCACCACCTGACCTTCATATAGCAAACCCCACCCAGACACTACACAGCTTTACCTGCTGCTCCAGGAATTAAACCAAGGCTCTCCAGCAGGTGGCACTAACCACTGAGCCACCAGCGCAGCTGTTGATCGATAACATTAATGTTACATAATATGTAATGTTGAACATGTTTTCAGGTCCTGAGTGCAGTACCTTTTGCTGCTGAACAGTTATTCAAAATTAAGGGTTGATATTAGGTTTTAAAATAGCAGCAGATGATGAAGAGCTGCAGGTGTGAAATATTGTATCCCTCATTCACTCCCGTTCCATACCTGCTTAATCCAATCCAGGGTTGTGGGAGCCAAGCGGCACAAGGCACAATGTGAGAGGAAACCTATGCAGACACGGGGAGAACATTCAAACTCCACACAGCCAGTGGCCAGGCCAGGACTCTAACCAGGGTCTGTGGAGCTGTGAGGTGAGTATTGAGTTTCGATCCAATAATATAACATAATGTGAATACAGAAACAGTATGAGTCATATGTCAGTGAAATATGTCAGTATGAGCCCACAATGTCAGAAAGACAAATTTAATAATATAATAAGACATGAAAACAGTGCTGTAACATAAGATATGCATTTAGCTTCCCACATACAAAATATGCTTAGTAACGTAATAACAAATTGTTGGTTGTTAAAGGTCACTGTAATAACCAACATTTTTGCAAACAGGTTTAGAATAAAACTTTATAAACGTTCTTTAGGGTTGAACAGGTCGATACTGAAATTAAAATGTTTTGTAGGTTAGATTGTAAATGGGCGCCATAACTGAGTTGGGTTGGCAAACAAATAATGAAGTTATTAAAGCACTTTTTATTCTTTTCATGAAGCTGTCATTACGTACAACATGTACAGCACAGTTACTATGTGTGGTGTGTGCAAAGTTTTTTTTAAAGCAAAAACAAAATAAATAATTTAATGTATTTTGGAATGAAACCCATCATCTATCATTTACATATTTCAAAAATAATAAGATGTGCATTTTGGCTTGTTTTTTTTCTGTAATTTTATCAAATTAGCCTCCACTTTTACTATACACATACACACATTTGTTTTGCAGTTTTTTGTTTTTTCAAAAGAAAATGTTTCCTAGTGAGGACCAGTAAAATGTCAGATCTTTCCATCATTGTGGGGATATTTAGTCCTCATAATTATGTATAAACTTGCCTAACCCGCCATCCACAGTCATTCACTGCGCTTTCTCAACACCAGGAAAAATTATTTTCATAACTAAACATCCTCTGTACTCTTGAGCAATTTCAAACGAAAAACATACAAGGGATGCAAATCCTGAATGATTAACCCTGTCCATGCCACTGATTAACACCATTCAAAAATATTCCTGGTATTGAACACCTCATATATGGTTTATAGGCTATTTTGCTTTATATATAGGTTTTTATTATGACAGTATTGATCCAACTTACCTGATGCAGTAAAGCAGAATTTTCAGGTACCTCTGAATACTGAGTCAAATTAGGGTACATCCAAATGCTTCAAGCACAACACCTACACTGTTTTGTAGGACGTCTATATGCTACTTATGCGTGGGCCAGGGTGAGTATGCACTCATGGACCTTGAAAGAGGAGATACGATGGCATCAGAATTAGCAATAGAAAAATGAATCAAATTAGGTTGACTGGTTCTAAATGAACGGGATGAAAAACTTTGCTTGACTTGACTCACCCATGCAATAGCAGGGTCTTAATGCACTCGATACATCTCCTCAACTCCATCTTTCCTGCAGGAGGTTGTAGCCATCTCAACAGTGAAGATGTACTTTCAGTGAGTGAAAGATGTGGTGGTGTGGTGGCTTTAAAGGCTTCTAAACATTACAGTGTAGCTCCAATATTGCCATTTAAACACAGGCCAACTTAAACATTCACTTTCTCACTTTTCTGTACTCACTGAACAACAACCAGTGGCACAGGAAGGAAGGTGGGAACAAACCCTTGATAAGGGCACTGGGCCATCATCACCCCGCTTGGCCGGGACTCCAGAACTGTAGGTGACAACACTAACCACTGCGCTGCCATGTACTTAGGGCTTAGCTTTTCAAACAATGCACGTTTCCTTAATCATTTCTTCTTTTTAATGACAGCTTTTACCAATATGCTAATTGAAGGACAGGGGAAAATACTCACCACATATCAACTTGTTTATTCTAATATGTGACAAATTATGAACAATATGAGGAAACCACCCAGCGTTATACTAACCAGACTTACTGGCTGACTAGAAGAGGGTTAGGGCGGCACTGTGGTGCAAGTGCTCAGTCCTGGCGCCTCACACCTCCAGAGATTCCTGGTCTATACTCTATCTGGAGTTTGCGGAGCATGTTCTCCCAGTGTTCGTGTGGGTTTTCTCTTGTACTCTGGTTTCCTCCCACATTCCAAACACATGCATTTAGGTCAACTGGTCTCTCAAGTGTCCCAGTGTGAGAGCCCAGTACTGAATTCCGTGCCAGTGTTTTGTTCATTTTTTTTACCCGGAAAAAATGCGGGCTTACTGAGGCTTACTGCGCATGCGCACATCACTGTTTCGCATGTTTACCGGAATGTGTAAACAATTTTGATCAGTTTAAGGTAACAGCATTATTACTTTTGTTTTAAAAGTATGCATGACATTCAAATTAGCCAAAGCTAGTTGAATGTAGCCATAACTGTTTATTTAGTCTGTTTAATTTTGATTTTTGATCAAGTCAGTTAGAAACTGAAAACATTTTCGTTTGCCTCTTGTAGCTGACGTTTACTAGGCTGCATAAACGTACTCAAATCATACAAAACTCTATACTCAATGTTTACTTAGTACAGATTAATACATATCGGGATATAGTTTTAGAATGGGAGCATCTTATGATAAGGGTCTAATATATATATATATATATATATATATATATATATATATATATATATATATATATATATATATATATATATATATATAGATAGATATAGATATATAGATATAGATATAGATATACACACACATACACATAAAATATGCTGTCAAAATATACTGCTCAATGGCATATGTTTGTCTTAATTTCAGATGTGAAGAAACAGCACAAAATGGCGTTTATTTCTCAACAAGATAGCACAGATCAACAGACAAATCCTTCAAACATACGCTCCTGTAGGAAATTTCGAAAGGTAGGATAAACACTGGTCCCAAGCCCGGATAAAGTGACAGGGTTGCTACACAAAAAGGCATCTGACTTAAAGCCTAAGCCTCGGACTAATTTACGGTTCAGATCAGCTGTGGCGACCCCTCACGGGTGCAGCCGAGGGAAGAAGGAAAGAAGAGAGTTAAAACATGCTTTAAAACTGGGTTTTAACAATCGGGACTATTACATTGTTGACACACCTGCGTCTGATCCTTGATCGCTTTCGTCACCCTGCTGACATACGCATCATTGGTAGCTTTGTTATGCTGAGTGACCGCAAACTGCAAGGCATCATGGGCACCTTGCTCGTTCATCTTGATGCATGCTCAATGATCCAGGTAAGAAAATCGAAGAAGTTGAATCTGTTCATCTGGACATAGATTTTGTTGGAGAAACGTTTCGTCACTCATATAAGTGACTTTTTCAGTATCAGCAGTTGGAAAACTTCCCCAATCTAATATAGACACCTTTGCATAACGACTGGTACCAGCACCACTGCATAACAATGGGACCGGTGATCAGTTTAATATGCAGATTGACATAGCCATTAACGACAATGGCCACGTGTGCCATTCACACAGGATTGGGGAAGGGCTGCGATGGCTCCACTGTTAAATGGTGAGAGGTGTACTCTGACACGTGGCCATTGTCGTTAATGGCTATGTCAATCTGCATCGGCAGGCAAATGTGGTTATCCGAACTGGGCCTTTGTCAAAGCCGGTAAGACACCCAAACAGTGCTCCAGCAGATTGATGAGAGGAGAACAACAACCGCAGTCTAAGCGTAAACCAGTGGTGATTCCATATGTGGCAGGAACATCTGAACAATTGAGACGCATATTTGCCAAACACCGCGTCTCAGTGGCTTTCAAACCCAGAAACTGGTCCACCCCAAGGATCGGGTCCCCCAGCACAAACAGAGTAATGTAGTGTATGCTGTGAAATGACAGGAGGATTGCCAGGAATTGTACATCGGGGAAACCAAACAGCCACTGGCAAAACGGATGGCACAACATAGAAGAGCTACCTCATCAGGTCAGGACTCTGCAGTTAACACCCACCTACCAATGCCAGTGGACACTCTTTCAAGGATGAAGACGTGCAGATCCTTGATAGGGAGGAACGATGGTTTGAACGTGGAGTAAAAGAAGCCATTTTTGTAAAAAGGGAACGTCTATCCCTGAACCGAGGAGGGGGCCTCAGAGTACACCTCTCACCATCTTACAATGGAGCCATCGCAGCCCTTCCCCAATCCTGTGTGAATGGCACACGTGGCCATTGTCGTTAATGGCTATGTCAATTTGCATATTAAACTGATCACCGGTCCCATTGTTATGCAATGGTGCTGGTACCAGTCGTTATGCAAAGGTGCTGTATATAAGATTGGGGAAGTTTTCCAACTGCTGAGACTGAAGAAGTCACTTAGATGAGTGACGAAACGTTTCTCCAACAAAATCTATGTCCAGATGAACAGATTCAACTTCTTGGACTTGCTCGTTCATGCTCGCATCGACCGGGGCTCCGGGCATACCAGACCTCGCCACAGCCAAGAACACCACCAAGAGCGAAGCTGCAACCTTCAAGTACATGATCTCCAAACGTCTATCTACGGGAAAGAAGACTTGGATCGAACACTGCTTAAAATAAAGCCTTATGTAAACAAGAAGCTTGCTTGGGTGGTACCTACGGGTTTCACCCCATCACGTGAAAAACTAGGTGTGTCCAAACGGCGCCTATTTTTCCAAGTACTAACTGCAACCAACAGCAGGAGTTAGCACCTGCCCACAGTGCCAAAGGTATTACCAAACAATCTGCTGACCATGACATTGCTGTGCTTGATTGGTTGTTCAGCTCTCTGGGCCTGAACCCCATAGACACTCTTTGGGGTGTTGTCAAGAGAAAGATAAGAAACACCTACCCAGCAATACAAATGAGCTGAAGGCCACTATTAAAGCAACCTGAGCTTTAATAACATCTCACAGCAGTGCCACAGGCTGATTGGCTCCATGCCATGCTGCACTGATGCAGTAATTCATGGTAAACGAGCTGGTAAAAGTGTACAAGTTAAAGTATTTGTAAGAAGTTGGACTTTTCTGTGTTGTACATTATTTTCTGTCTGATCACATGAAATCTTCTAATAATTTGAGATAATGGATTTCTGGATTTTCTTCAGCTATAAGCCATTTTGGTCAAAAGTAAAACAACAAAGCCCTTTAAATACATTATATCACTTTCAATGTAATGAATATAAAATATACTAAGTCCCACTTTAGCTCACTTAGGCTCACACTGAACATTTAGTATCTGCACTAAATATTGACTGATGCATCTTTAAAAGCAAACAGAAAAGAACAAGCAAACAGTGTATCACAGCATTAGCAACAAAGAACCATTTATCCATTTATCTGTTAGTTCAGTATCTTTGTTGGCTGAATAAAGGACATGTGTATCTAAGTGGAGGTATTCGCTGTTGAGAAAAGTTACTACTGCAGAGCCTGTTTTAATGACGGATTTATCACTCAATCCAACAAGACATCTGAAACGCTTACGTTAGCCAGCTAGCTAACGGCTATCTAGACATCGTCAACAAAACGTTATTATTAATAATACGATCAAAATTAGCGAATCTAACATTCAATCAACAACGCAAATGCGTACAGTGATTTACACATGCGCTGAAACATTGTTGTCTAAACATATCATTATTCACAAACAAATATTATGAGTGATCCACTTAAAGCTACCGTATTCCTTTCTGTTCTTCAATAAAGGTCAACAAACGCTACGTATTTCCTCTTCCTGTCTGACAGTGCACTTACGTCATGAATAGTCTGGCAGTGCATGTGGGGCTGAGAGTGCATGTCTGCAGCCAGACCCCTCTTGATACCGGTACCAAGTAAATGCAGGGCCAGTATCTCCGATATCGATACCGATACCGATACAGATACCGATACTTTTTAATATGTAAGCTTCATAGATCCAAAGGATCCAAAAGACCTAGGATAGAATTTCGCCAAACATTGTACGTGACAACTAAATACTTTATTATCACAATCAACATTTTTGTTTAGAAACAATGGAACAGTAACAAAACAAAGTTTGCCTTAACATTAGGAAAATAAATCTTTTTTGAGGTAGAAAAGGAGAAACCACAATACAAAAATAAAATAAAAATTCTCCTCGCACTAGATAGCTTTTCTAGTTCTTTCTTTCTTTGTTTCTTTTTAAAAATAGAATTGTTCTTAGGAAAAGCAATGAAAAATAAGGAATGTTTTGCCTTTCAGTGCAATTCTGTTTTTTCTTAAATAAACACAGTGTAAAAAAATATCACTCAACACAACTTAAAACAAAATCTCCTGAGGTAGAGGGCTGACAAACCACAATACAACAAAATTAACACACCACAACAAATACTGTAAACAGTTTCAAACTTATTCTGTGTTCAAGTCGAACAATACAATAAAATAATACAAAAAATAAGGAATTTATTTCTTACAGTGCACTTCTCTACGTTTTTCTTAAATAAAGTGTAAAAAATAGAACTTAAAGCTAATTTAAAAATTGAACACACCACAACAAATATTGTAAACAGTTTCAAACTTGTTATTTTTTCAAGTCGAACAATACAAGAAAATAATACAAAGAATAAGGAATTGCAACGATAAATGGCAAAATCTATGGGCACCGAACAGACTGGAAGACAGTTTTATAATATTAAAAGTAAACTGGGAAATTAATTCAAAAGAAGGACCATACCATGATGGCCAACCAGTTCTCTGCACAGCTTCCAGAAATCGACAGAGAGTCCACTGAGAGTGCATAGTTATTTCAGACATTTTTACATCAAATCACATGTTGACACACCTGACAATTGGGAAGATCTTTCTAAATTCAAATTGGAAACAGGTCTAAATTGTAATGTAATAAATTTGCTGAATTTAATATACTGGGGAGAAAACAACATAAAATGCTGCAAGTACAAAGATTTGGGCAAATATTGATTCTCTGTAGTTTCTGTCAAGAAGTTGTCAAAAGTACTGACTGACAGGGTGTCCAAATCTGCAGATGTCACATTTTATATTATGTTTTTCCAACATGTTAAATTCAGCAAATAAATACTGTGCATTAAACATTTGTAGAAATATGCCATACTATTGTTTCATGTAGAGCTTAGGCTAGCTTATTTGCGCTTAGAAATTCAGCAAACGTTTGATAAGTAGTGCCCAAACTTTTGATATATGTCATGTAATTTCAGTCTAATTTGTTTTCCCTCAAGATGAAATGAATCGTTGTCTGGCTTGATAATATTTAGGACAATGAAGAATTGCGTTTTCTACAGTTTCTTGATTATTACAGGGTTCACAGTTGCCCTCAATATGTTTCTGCATTAAAACAAGCTGCTGTTTAGCCCTGTATGTGTTAGGGATCACTCCTTGGCCGCGTTCGGCCAGGAGTTGTCCCAGTTTGACGGCATGAGCTGCAGCAGCGCGATCGCGCATGCGTCAGCCTTCCCGGGGTTTTTAATAGGCAAGTGGCGACACCTGTGGGTGGGTCCTTATAAGCACACCTTAGGGACACATTCACCGTCACTGCCTTGCCTGCCCTCACGTGACTTTTTGAATGTACCAGGCTTTTAGAGCGCACAGACGCGCTCGTTGCTGCCTGCATTAAGCCGACGGCTTTCTTTTGTCTATTTTCCATTATTATATTTCTTTTGATAGGGATAAAGGTAGTCTGGGGGAATCAAGTCCCTCAGACGGGAGTTGTCAGGAGGCAGCTCGGTAACGTTAGGGCCCTAGATAGGGTAGGGTCAGCGTTATTTTTTGTTTATTGTTTTTGCTTTCACCGAGCTGCACCTGCAGCTCTCAGCCTTTATCCGGCCGTCTCCTCTCCCGCCGTCGCCCCCCTCGCCGCGATCGGGTGTTTATTCCCCGATCGCCTTTGAAGAGGACGTTGGGATTTAAACCATGTCCTCTTCGCTCCCCACGATCGTGCCACTCCCGCGGTAACCCGAGCTCACGGAAACTTCGCCCGGGTTACTGCGCGCTGCGCATGCGCAGACCCGGTGCACGTGTTTGGAGGCACGCCATAAGCGTGCGTTTTGAATAGCACTACAGTACGCTTATGGCGTGGAGTTTCTTTTATTTAGTTTAATTAGTTATTTATATCTTCTATTTCATTTCTGTTTGTTTATTTATTATTTACATTTGTTGTTTCATTTCCTTTTTTATCTAGTTCTATTTCAGTTATAATTACCAACTGGAGCTAACTTCAATTGGGTCCCAACCCATTTATATTTTGTTTTTATACGGTTCATCGTCCGTTTTATATGGCGAACCGTAACAGTATGTCCAGATCGCATTCTTGATAATATGGTCTCTTCTTGCTTACTTCAGTTTGTATGCCTGCCCTTTCCAACTTTACTTTTAATATTATAAAACTGTCTTCCAGTCTGTTCTGTGCCCATAGATTTTGCCATTTATCCTTCATTTTAGCTTTAATAATGCTTTTAGTATCTTCTTTACTGCATTTTATATTAATCTCTGTATTATTCATTCCTGCCGATTTCCTTTAGTGACATCTTGCAATCGATAGTTCCAGTGATGATCTGCCAAGCCTGGACCTCTGATGTATGTAAGGTTGTTATCTACAAAACGAGCACAGAACTGAAACGCGCTGCCGGGTTGGAAGCGTACAGTTCTTGTTTTCGCTCCATTTAAAGTGATTTTGCGCGCTCGTATTTTGATTTTGCGTATTATAGATAGTGATCTCACTCCATAATGCACCACCTGACCATCATATAGCAAACCCCACCCAAACACTACACAGCTTTACCTGCTGCTCCAGGATTTAAACCAAAGCTCTCCAGCAGGTGGCACTAACCAATG
This sequence comes from Ancistrus triradiatus, assembly GCA_025084515.1. Taxonomy (NCBI): domain Eukaryota; kingdom Metazoa; phylum Chordata; class Actinopteri; order Siluriformes; family Loricariidae; genus Ancistrus; species Ancistrus triradiatus. The sequence continues at coordinate 84,452 of JAJAGP010001009.1, forward strand.
AGCTACCAAGGCAGCTGTTGATCGACAACATTAATGTTACATAATATGTAATGTTGAACTTGTTTTCAGGTCCTGAGCGCAGTATCTTTTGTTTCTGAACAGTTATTCAAAATTAAGGGTTGACATTAGATTTTAAAAGAGCAGGAAGTGAAGAGCTGCAGGTGTAAAATATTGCATCTCTCATTCACTCCCTTTCCATACCTGCATAATCCAATCCAGGGTTGTGGGATTCCAGCAGCACAGGGCACAATGTGGGAGTAAACCCATGCAGACACGGGGAGAACATGCAAGCTCCACACAGCCAGTGGCCAGGCCAGGACTCTAACCAGGGTCTGCGGAGCTGTGAGGTGAGTATTGAGTTTCATTCCAATAATATAACATAATGTGAATACAGAAACAGTATGAGTCATATGTCAGTGGAATATGTCAGTATGAGCCCACAATGTCAGAAAGACAAATTTAATAATATAATAAGACATGAAAACAGTGCTGTAACATAAGATATACATTTAGCTTCCCACGATACAAAATATGCTTAGTAACGTAATAACAAATTGTTGGTTGTTAAAGGTCACTGTAATAACCTGCATTTTTGCAAACAGGTTTAGAATAAAACTTTATAAACGTTCTTTAGGGTTGAACAGGTCGATACTGAAATTAAAATGTTTTGTAGGTTAGATTGTAAATGGGCGCCATAACTGAGCTGGGTTGGCAAACAAATAATGAACTTATTAAAGCACTTTTTATTCTTTTCATGAAGCTGTCATTACATACAACATGTACAGCACAGTTACTATGTGTGGTGTGTGCAAAGCTTTTTTTAAATGCAAAAACAAACCAAATCACTTAAAAGTATTTTTGGAATGAAACTCATCTATCATTTACATACTTCAAAAATAATATGTGCATTTTGGCTTGTGTTTTTTTTTCTGTAATTTTATCAAATTAGCCTTCCCTTTTGCTTTACGCATACAACCATTTGTTTTTCAGTTATTATTTTTTTTGTTTTGTTTTTTCAAAAGAAAGTGTTTCCTAATGGGGACCAGTAAAATGTCAGGTTTTCCATCATTATGGGAATATTTAGTCCTCATAATTATATATAAACTTTCCTAACCCGCCATCCAGTCATTCACTGCGCTTTCTCACTGCCAGGAAAAATTCTATTCATAACTAAAATTCCTCTGTACTCCTGGGCAATCTCAAACGAAAAACATGCAAGGGATGCAAATCCTGAATGATTAACCCTGTCCATGCCACTGATTAACACTTCAAACATATTCCTGGTATTGAACACCTAATATACTATATATAGGCTATTTTGCTTTATATATAGGCTTTTATTATGACAGAATTGATCCTTACCTGATGCAGTAAAGCAGGATTTTCAGGTACCTCTGAATACTGAGTCAAATTGGGGTACATCCAAATACTTCAAGCACAACACCTACACTGTTTTGTAGGAAGTCTATATACTATTTATGCGTGAGCCATATTTATCGTATGACACCTTGCATTACATAGTCTGTAAGAGATTTGGATGAAGAAACTATATATAGACACAACAGTATGACTGTCAGACAGATGCTCAATACAAACATTACTTTTTTTCAGCATTTTTAATGGTCAAACAGTTCTGTCAAACAGCTGCACAAACCATTGTCTAGTAAAGATTCCTATACAAAAATGGTGTAAAGGTGGTTACATAAGGTAGTGTTGGTCAAAGCAATTTTGATCCCATGATATTTAGTTTAGAATAAGAAAGCAACTACAGTATATCGAATTAAAGAGGCACACTCAGGCTTGTGATAATCATTCTAAAGACTTGGATAGAAGAAGGGCTCTTATTGAGGCTGCTGCAAATCTTGACTGCATAGAAGATGAGATCTATTAGCAGTTATTCTCAATCACTCTGATCATGCTCGACCATGGCTGACTCCAAACGGCGAGTCTGCACTCATGGACCTTGAAAAAGGAGATAGGATGGCATCAGAATTAGCAACAGAAAAATTAATCAAATTAGGTTGAAAGGTTCTAAATGAATGAGATGAAGAACTCTGTTCGACTTGACTCACCCGTGCAATAGCAGGGTCTGAATGGACTTCGCACACCTTCTCAACTCCACCTTTCCTGCAGGAGGTTCTAGCCATCTCGACGGTGAAGATGTACTTCAGGCCAGCAACAACCTGAGACAAGAAATGACATGAACTGTGCATCACTCGTCAGTCAGAAAAAATGAGGAAGTTTTCCAACAAGTTTTGTCATGAATGAGGAGCATCCAAAGCAGCATTTCACACAGAATGAGTTTCTATTTGTGCCGATAAGCTGAAGCGCCGTTGGGGTGTAAAACTGAGCAATGCTAGCCAAGAAACAAGAACTGAGTCGTAGCTGCAAAACATAAGAGTTAAGTGCGCTTGACTTTAAAGGCTTCTAAACATTACAGTTTAGTTCCAATCTTGCCATTTAAACACAGGCCAACTTAAACATTCACTTACTCACTTTTCTGCACTCGCTGAAAAATAACCAGTGGCACAGGAAGGAAGGTGAGAACCAACCCTTGAAAAGGGCACTGGGCCATCATCACACTGGGTGTGATTGGGTGTGCACATGCACACGCAGTAACTCTTCTGGACTCCAGAACTGTGGGTGACAACACTAACCACTGCGCTGCCATGTACTTAGGGCTTAGCTTTTCAAACAATGCACATTTCATTAATCATTTCTTCTTTTTAATGACAGCCCTTACCAATTTGCTAATTGAAGGACAGGGGAAAATACTCACCACACATCAACTTGCTTACTCTAATATGTGACAAATTATGAACAATATGAGGAAACCACCCAGCGTTATACTAACCAGACTTACTGGCTGACTAGAAGAGGGTTATGACCTGTACTCCATCTGGAGTTTGGGGAGCATGTTCTCCCAGTGTTCATGTGGGTTTTCTCTGGTACTCTGATTTCCTTCCACATTCCAAACACATGCATTTAGGTCAACTGGTCTCTCAAGTGTCCCAGTGTGAGAGCCCAGTAATGTATTCTGTGCCAGTGTTTTGTTCATTTTTTCCTACCCGGAAAAAAATGCGGTCTTACTGAGGCTTACTGCGCATGCGCACATCACTGGTTCGCATTCTGATAACGGTCTTATTTTTATTTATATATATATATATATATATATATATATATATATATATATATATATATATATATATATATATATATATATACACACACACACACACACACACACACACACACACACACACACACTGTCAAAATATGTTGCTCAATGGAATATATGTTCGTCGTAATTTCAGATGTGAACAAACAGCACAAAGTCCCTTTTATTTCTCAACAAGATAGCACAGATCAACAGATAAATCCTTCAAACATACGCTACTGTAGGACATTTCGAAAGGTATGATAAACACTGGTCCCAAGCCCGGATAAAGTGACAGGGTTGCGACACGAAAAGGCATCTGACTTAAAAGCCTGAGCCCCGGACTAATTTACGGCTCAGATCTGCTGTGGCGACCCCTCACGGGTGCAGTCGAGGGAAGAAGGAAAGAAGAGAGTTAAAACATGCTTTAAAACTGGGTTTTAACAATCGGGACTATTAAATTCTTAACCTACCTGCCTCTGAACCTTGATCACTTTCGAAACCCTGCTGACATACGCATCGTTGGTAGCCTTGTTATGCTGTGCGATCGCAAACTGCAAGGCATCACGGGCACCTTGGTCATCCATGCTCGCATCGACCGGGGCTCCGGGCATACCAGCCCTCGCCACGGCCAAGAAGACCACCAAGAGCGAAGCTGCGACCTTCAAGTACATGATCTCCAATCGTCTACCTACAGGACAGAAAACCGGGACCGAACACTGCCTAAAATAAAGCCTTACGTAAACAAGAAGCTCGCTTGGGTGGTACCTACGGGTTTCACCCAATCACGTGAAAAAGTGGGCGTGTCCAAAAAAAACCCTTTTTTTTCCCTGCAGCCAACGGAACTCGGGTTTGCACGTCAGGCGCGTCTCACTCCGCCCACCTTGGACAGACAGTCTGGTTACGGTGATTATAATCGAGTGATCTTTACAGTGGCGTAGCTTTCTTTTCATCTTCTGCGGGGACTCTGTTTACACCACCAGGCCTATATATCAGCCTGCTTGAAAAGTCGCTAAATGTCGCTAGATGACGTGATGCGCTAATTTGCATTTTCGTGTCGTCATTACGCCGTATTTACATGTATCTCATCTTGTTGCTTCTTGGGCGATACCGGGAATTTTGGTATCGATCCGATACCAAGTAAATGCAGGGCCAGTAACTCCGATATCGATACCGATACTTTTTAACATTTAAGCTTCATAGATCCAAAGGATCCAAAAGACCTAGGATAGAATTTCGCCAAACATTATACGTGACATCTAAATACTTTATCACCACAATCAACATTTTTGTTTAGAAACAATGGAACAGTAACAAAACAAAGTTTGCCTTAACATTAGGAAAATAAATCTTTTTTTAGGTAGAAAAGGAGAAACCACAATACAAAAATAAAATAAAAATTCTCCCCTCACTAGACATCTTTTCTAGTTCTTTCTTTGTTTCTTTTTTCAAATAGATTTTCTTAGGAAAAACAATAAAAAGATATGGAATTTTTTTCCTTTCATTGCAATTTTCTTAAATAAACAGACTGTAAAAAATATCACTCAACACAACTTAAAACAAAATCTCCTGAGGTAGAGGGCTGACAAACCACAATACAACAAAATTAACACACCACAACAAATACTGTCAACAGTTTCAAACTTATTCTGTTTTCAAGTCGAACAAAACAAGGGAGGGTACACAGCAGTCAGTGCGTGCAGGAGAGAAAAAAAATCTTAAGTATCGATCTTTTTACACGAGAATTTCTCAGTATCAATACCAGCATTGGTATCGATGTTATCGATATTTGGATCGATCCGCCCACCTCTACTCTCTGTACAGAATAAAACCAAACGGACTGTGTGCATGTCTTGATGCATGCGCAATAATCCAGGTGAGGAAATCCCAGAAGTTGGATCAGGTCATCTGAACATAAGGTTTTGTGGGAGAAACGTTTCGTCACTCCCTGTGCACAGCTTCATCCTTGAAACAGTGGCCACTGGCCTGTAAGTAGGTGTAAACAGCAGCGTCCTAGCCTGATGAGGTAGCTCTACCAATTTGTGCCATCACCTCACCAGCGGCTGTTTGGTTTCCCCAATGGATAATCCTCCCGGGACTTAACAGCATACACTATATTGTTCTGTTCTGAATTAAGAAGAGAAGGAAACCTCTCCAAATGCGAGTGTTGTTCGTTCAGAACAGATGCAAAACACACTATTAAATATCACTCAAAAAAACGATGTCACTATAAAGACACTTATAGAAAATTACACAACTGAAGGAACATAATCCTTCCAAACTCAAAGTATCACAAATTATTCTGGATCTGTTAAAAGGTCATGAACTTGTTTTTTCCTAAATGTTTCCAGTTCTTGCATAAATATTTGTCTAGATGGGAAATTAGGAACCAAAATCTTATACAGTGATGCTTGAAAGTTTGTGAACCCTTTAGAATTTTCTATATTGCTTCATAAATATGACCTAAAACATCATCAGATTTTCACACAAGTCGTAAAAGTAGACAAAGAGAACCCAGTTAAACAAATGAGACAAAAATATTATGCTTGCTCATTTATTTATTGAGGAAAATGATCCAAAAATATTACATATTAGTGAGTGTATAAAGTATGTGAACCTCTAGGATTAGCAGTTGATTTGAAGGTGAAATTAGAGTCAGGTGTTTTTAATCAATGGGATGACAATCAGGTTTGAGTGGGAACCCTGTTTTATTTAAAGAACAGGAATCTATCAAAGTCTGCTCTTCACAGCACATGTTTGTGGAAGTGTATCATGGCACGAACAAAGGATATTTCTGAGGACCTCAGAAAAAGAGTTGTTGATGCTCATCAGGTTGGAAAAGGTTATGAAACCATCTCTGAAGAGTTTGGACTCCCCCAATCCACAGTCAGACAGATTGTGTACAAATGGAGGAAATTCAAGAACATTGTTACCCTCCCCAGGAGTGGTCGACCAACAAAGATCACTCCAAGAGCAAGGCGTGTAATAGTTGGCGAGGTCACAAAGTACCCCAGTGTAACTTCTAAGCAACTGAAGGCCTCTCTCACATTGGCTAATGTTAATGTTCATGAGTCCACTATCAGAAGAACACTGAACAACAATGGAATGCATGGCAGGGTTGCAAGGAGAAAGCCACTGGTCTTCAAAGAAAACATTGCTGCTTGTCATCAGTTTGCTAAAGATCAAGTGAACAAGCCAGAAGGCTATTGGAAGAATGTTTTGTGGATAGTTGAGACCAAAATATAACCTTATGGTTTAAAAGAAAAGCGTTATGTTAGGAGAAAGGAAAACACTGCATTCCAGCATAAGAACCTTATCCCATCTGTGAAACATGGTGGTGGTAGTATCATGGTTTGGGCCTGTTTTGCTGCATCTTGGCCAGGACAGCTTGCCATCATTGATGGAACAATGAATTCTGAATTATATCAGAGAATTCTAAAGGAAAATGTCAGGACATCTGTCCATGAACTGAATCTCAAGAGAAGGTGGGTCATGCAGCAAGACAACGACCTTAAGCACACAAGTCGTTCTACCAAAGAATGGTTAATGAAGAATAGAGTTAATGTTTTGGAATGGCCATGTCAAAGTCCTGACCTTAATCCAATCGAAATGTTGTGGAAGGACCTGAAGCGAGCAGCTGAGGAAACCCACCAACATCCCAGAGTTGAAGCTGTTCTGTACGGAGGAATGGGCTAAAATTTCTCCAAGCCGGTGTGCAGGACTGATCAACAGTTACAGGAAACATTTAGTTGCAGTTATTGCTGCACAGGGGGGTCACAGCAGATACTGAAAGCAAATGTTCACATACTTTTCTTCTCAGTAATGTGTAATATTGGATCATTTTCCTCAATACATAAATGACCAAGTATAATATATTTGTCTCATTTGTTTAACTGGGTTCTCTTTATCTACTTTTAGGACTTGTGTGAAAATCTGATGATGTTTTAGGTCATATTTAGGCAGAAATATAGAAAATTCTAAAAGGTTCACAAACTTTCAAGCACCACTGTATTCTGTTTATTTTGATTAAAGATCTCAAACCTCAAACCACAACAGTGAAAAAGTAGATATTATGTGAGCTAGTTGAAGTACTACCGTGTAATAACAGAACCAACCATGTTTATGAAGGTGTATGCCATTCTCAGAGTGGTCGCCAATTCCCAATTGCCTCTTCCAAATTCACTATTGTTTTACAGTTGTGTCTCATCTGACTTACAAAACAACAGTTCTGAACCCATTCTGTAATCACATAGTTTGTGTAAGTTTTCAACTGGCTGCATCAAAGACTGTTAATGATTATTGTCAAAATGAGAATGATAGTTTTGAATTCACGTCAGCTGGTCCTATAGGCTATAAGGATTGTCTCTCAGCATCCTGAGCTGTCTGCACTGCATTATGTGAGGCTTAAAATGATATATTTGCATTGCAGTGCACTATATATCAGAAACCATTTGGGTTAGAGTTATGGATTCAGCTATTTGACATCAGCCTTATTGTTTTACTATTTATTCAAAGCTAGACTGTAAATGTTCGTAATTGCGCCCAATCTTGTTGTTCCGTCTTATTCAGAGGAGAATGGGTTCCCCATTTGTGCCAGGTTCCTCTCAAACTAAGTTGTACGTTGTTAAGTGTCTCATAAATTGTAGAACCATTAAATTGCCAACTCTTTTTTTTTCTTGAAATATTTAAACTGTTGAACAAATACTTGCTTAGGTGGGACATTGGTCACCAGAATCTTACACTCTATTTATCTAAATTAATCCTGTCTTTCTGCCACAAGTGGACTGTTTAAACTCTTTCAAGCAGAAAGCAAGCTCGTCTCATCTGACTCATTCAAGTCTCTAATAAGATTTTTGGAGCCACTGTGTAATCACCTCCTTTGATGTTGAGTTTCCAGATGACTGCATCAAAGACTCTTTGTGGGGTTTACCATAAAGACAATAATAGTTTTGGCACCACCCCAACTAGCCTCACATCACTTTGATACTTAATGTTCCTTAGATTTCATCATCCTCCGATGTTTACCCATAGTACATAGTATAAGCACTCTCTTAAAATTAATGCCAGATGCCCGAGTAATTGTAATACATCAGTGAAAAGTAAATCCCTTCACAAACTCACTTTTCATAACTGATTGATCCAACCCAACTATTCTAAATTCCATCAAATCTGAATCATATAATTTATTAGTATGTCACTTAATAAACTTAAACAAGTCTTTCCAACCTAAAGCATTCAAACTTCAAACTTTTTTTTAGCAGCAAGTATCTTGAGAAGTGATCTTCAAAGAAGGATGATTTGAGTAAAAATGTTCTAAATTTGGTTTAGAAGAGGTATAGTACAAACCCTTTAAGAAAACTCCCCATGTGTGAGGTTTACACTGATACAGTAAAGCTGTTCACAAAAGGTCCTTTGTTATCCTAAGTGACTCAAGATTCAAGTATATTGTATTTGTCACATGTGCATTTGTATCAGGTACATAAGTACAGTGAAATGTAAAGCCTGCTTAAAAGTACATTGGTACCTCAGTTCCTGACCACCTCGGTACTCTTTGAATTCGGTTCTCGACACATTTTGACTAGAAAAAACTATCTCTGTTCTTGTTGGTTGCTCTGTACTGGACACTCTTGCTTAAACTCATATGAGTCATGCCGCACTACTTTTTCAGCCAAAACATGATTCATGATTCATGATTCAGTACACAGTGATTCAGATTCACAATAGCCCTTGCTCAGAGAAGATGTCCGTTGTGTTTATCGTGCATTTCTTTATTTAATATCTAAAGTACTGTGTTCTTAGTGCAAATAATTATCCATGAGTCCTAAAAAGGTTAGTTCATAATGGCCAACTGAAAGCAAAACAGGAGTTGAATGCTCCAGAAAGTTGCACAGGCTGCAGTTAGCTTAGCAGTTCACCAATAGAGTAAGTGTTTTGCTTTTATTTTTCACTTTCAATCCATTACTCACTAAATTACATGAGATTTTTCAGCACTTTTTTATAAAATATGCTTTGTGTTAATGGTTTTGGCCAACTGTAGGTTAAGGTAAGTGTTTTCAAAATGAACTTACTTATTATTAATGCAGTTTACATTATTCCTTATGGGAACCATTTGCTTGTTACTCGAGGTACTACTGTACTTACAATTTGTGGAGGTAGAAGTAACATTTTAAAATATATATATATATATATATATATATATATATATATATATATATATATATATATATACAGTACATACAGTACAGTACCCCTATCTACCTGGGAGGTTGTAAAAAATCATGTGATGACCAGCTAACCCCAGTGTTTACCTCCTTTTTCAACTTTTGTGGTCCCTAGACCCCACCTTGTTCCCAAGAAGACCAACCCTAGTAAACATGACGATGACCTAGATGAGCTGATCAGTGAAGATAATTCAGTATTAGTAATTGGGATAAAAGATTCTAGTCTTGATTTACAGCTAATTAAACAGACGTCTACACTAAAGCTGCATCTGGATGGCTGTTGAACAGCTGGGTGATGTGATGCACATGTAATGGAGTTTATTCAGAATATTTTCAGTATTATCGATAAAGAAATTTATGAAATCATTACTATAACAATCGGTGGAACTTCTGTAATGTTTTTTTTTGTTAGTCTACAGTGTGTATTAAAAAGAAACAGCAGAGTTGGTCAGAGAAAGTTTGAAAATGGAGGTACACACTGGTTAGCTGGACAGCGCGTGATTTTAACAACCTTCCTTGTATGCCATCAGGGCCGGCTGACTTCCTGCCATTGTATGTGTATAAATGTTGTTTTTTCCCAAAAACTTTACCTCTCGGTAGGCCACATCTCCACACCCCACCAGTGTTAGTTTTTGTGCATTAGCTTCCAAATAATTACATTTACATTTACGGCATTTAGCAGATGCAGTTTTCCAGAGCGACTTAAATAAGTATTCTTCTTAGTTTATATTACCTCATGCTAGTACAAATAAGCAGTAGTTCAAGAACACAGTCCAACCAGAACCTGTTCGGATCTGATGTAGATAAACCAACAAAACACAAAAGCAACCAATTTTTTTGACGACTGAGACAGTGATGAGTCTTTAGTCGTCGCATGAAGACCCACCTGGGTGCCAGATGTTCAGTTCCAAGGCCAAGGGCATATCTAAAGCCATTATAGTAAAATGAATACTGCTTTTCCCATCCTTCAGGGGTTGCTGTTGCACAACTGGAGATGATCCGTCCCCAATGCACATTCCTTCCAATCTTTCTTTGAGAAACATGTTTTTTCAACATTTCAGTTCCTTTCTCACATTTGTTGATAAATTGGAGGTCCGCTGCCCACCTGGTCTTTTCAAAGACTCAGACTTTTGTGGATACTGCTTTTGTACAAAATCATGATCATTACCTGTTTGAAATCACATCGTTTAGTTTTTTTTACTTCATTACTAACCCTGTACTGCTTCTGTCCAAACTTTTTTGGAATGTATTGCAGGCCTGGAAGGATGCATGCAATATAATAAAAGTCAAAGTAAATGTAAGGAACACTGCGTTTTTTAATTTGCATTTTCCATCCATCCTAACTTTTTCTGATTTGGGGTTGTAAAATGTCAGAGCTTACATTTTGTGTTGCGCCCCATGAGTCACAGTATCTTGAAAATGGAGAATCAGTAGAATTTTAGGCTTGTGTAACCTTGTTGTTTGTGTTACATGGGTCTTGGCATTTACAGTTGCTTACATAACTGCACTCTCATTAATGACTTAGCTGGATAACAATGGACACTTTCTTTCAGTGAAAGCAGACGTTGACTGAAAAGAAAATGCAGGATGTAATATTTTTTGCATGGTCACATACAAGTTATCAGGCAAAAGATCAATATGAATTTCATGCTGTCTCCAAGAGATAAAATATGTTTTGCAGGTGTTCAGGAAAGGCTTAAGCTTTACCAGTTTTACTTTGTTTCTGCACAGTACATCAAATTGAGGAACTAAAAGTCATTGCTGACATTAATGATGCTGTGTTTAAAATCGTTTCCTTTTCACAATATAGTGGGCCATTTGGTTTCCTTCATTTGGTAATACTGTCGAAAACTTAGTATGTAATAGTAAATGCACTCTGCCAAATCATAATGTTACAATGCAAAAATGCACCACAATAACTAGTGTACAAATCATGTATAATACCAAAATGAAGACTACCCATAATGCACTGCAGTATTTGGCTTGAAGATTCATGCCCACACTTTCAAAAGAGACGATTTGCTGAAAAGCTTGTGCAGGTAAGAACACAAACCCCACAACAGACTATCAGCAAAATATTTATAATATTAGGTACTTTTATTAGTGACAGTATGTGCAAGTTGTTACCACTGGACTTGTGACATGATGATTATTCTATATGATTATCCTATATTATCCTACTTCTGATGTTGCACAGGAATGACCAAATAAGCTGTTTTACAAAATCATGCATTACCCTCATGAATTCTGTCCTCTGTAATAGTGTACTGTGTAGTGTTCAGGATTTATAAATAAAGGTCTGTAAATAAAATTCACATGTGACAGGACCAGCACAGATCAGGTACTATTTGGGTGGTGGATGAGTCTCAGCACTGCAGTGACACTGACATGGTGGTGGTGTTTTGTTAGTGTGTCTTTAGCTAGTATGAATGGATCAGACACAGCAGTGCTGCTGGAGTTTTGAAACACCTCAGTGGCACTACTGGACTGAAAATAGTCCACCAGCCAAAAAATGTCCAGGCACCAGCATCCTGAAGGCAGCTTCCTGTAAGCTCTGATGCAGGATTAGGGCTTGACTAAAACAAACTGTGCAGCAACAGATGAGCTACTCTCTCTGACTTTACATCTACAAGGTGCAACAATATAGTAGATGTGTCAAAGAGAGTGAACAGTGTTGTTGATGCTCATCAGGCTGGAAAAGGTTACAAAACCATCTCTAAAGAGTTTGGACTCCACCAATCCACAGTCAGACAGATTGTGTACAAATGGAGGAAATTCAAGACCATTGTTACCCTCCCCAGGAGTGGTCGACTAACAAAGATCACTCCAAGAGCAAGGCGTGTAATAGTTGGTGAGGTCACTCCAGGACCCCAGGGTAACTTCTAAGAAACTGAAGGCCTCTCTCACATTGGCTAATGTTAATGTTCATGAGTCCACCATCAGAAGAACACTGAACAACAATGGTGTGCATGGCAGGGTTGCAAGCAGAAAGCCACTGCTCTCCAAAAAGAACATTGCTGCTCGTCTGCAGTTTGCTAAAGATCACGTGGACAAGCCAGAAGGCTACTGGAAGAATGTTTTGTGGACGGATGAGAGACCAAAATAGAACTTTTCGGTTTTAAAAGAAAAGCGTTATGTTTGGAGAAAGGAAAACACTGCATTCCAGCATAAGAACCTTATCCCATCTGTGAAACATGGTGGTGGTAGTATCATGGTTTGATCCTGTTTTGCTGCATCTGGGCCAGGACGGCTTGCCATCATTGACAGAACAATGAATGCTGAATGATATCAGAGAATTCTAAAGGAAAATGTGAGGAAAATGAAGAGAAGGTGGCAAGACAACAGCAAGGCCTCTACTTTTACTCTGAATTTTATTATTTTTATTTTATTCTGCTTCTTGTATGAAATAAGCTATATTGTTGTTGTTGTTGTTGTTGTTATTATTATTATTATTAATTCATTCATTCACTCACTCACTTTCTTATTCGCTTGATCCTGGACAGGGTTGTGGGAGAGATGGTGCCTAGTTGGCGGCATAGCGTAAAGGCAGAAACAACACTAGACAGGGTGCCAATATTATTATTATTGTTAGTAGTAGTATTATATTATTATAGTTGGCTTAAAAAATCTATAGGTCTATAGTTCATTCATTTACAGCATTTAGTCATAAGTTAGACAACAGCATTTAACCTTTATTCACAGTGAGTTACATTTGGTGGAGCCAGGATTTGAAGGTAAATGTCATCGTGTCTTTCAGGATTTATTTTTGTATTACTTCAAAATGTTGTTTGAACGAAGCTACTCGGTCAACATAAAATGACACTTCAAAAAGTGAGCACTTAAGCCTGTCTTCCTTTCACAATATGTGGACGTAGTGTTATTGGTTAGCACATTTTATTACCTTCCTTAAAATAAATTTAGTGGGTCAAGTCCAGTTTTACAGTTGATATCGAGGCTATGTATGTGTTACTAATACTGTTTGAATTATGTATTACTTTTTTGTTACATGTGCAAAACCAGTTAAATTAACATTGGTTTTGTTTATTTAATGGTCATATGTCATAATATGTTGAATGTTGAGAATTCCTTTTAGTACCATTTTAAAATGCTGATGAACCTAAAGTGATAGAATACATGGGACTTCTAGGTGATTGCACTTGGGAACAGTGACTACTCAACCACTGTTCATGGCAAAGTTTCAATCTCATCCAGGTTTTGTTTATTTTTGAAAGGGGTGGTTTTACAGAAGCAGGTTTCGCAACTAATCTTGGATTAAACATGACATTAAACATGTCATGATGACAGTGGCACAATAGCTACTGGAATATAGGTAGGATGAGTATTTCTCAACTAGAGTACATACGCAGTGTTAAGAATAAATCTTCAACCCCAACTTCAACCCCAAATCAGAAAAGAATAACTTCAACCATAATTAGGAAAAGTAGGGACAAATGCAAATACAAAAATTATGCAGTGTTCCATACATTTCCTTTGACTTGCAAATGAGATGAAGTTGAGCAGAAAAAAACATGAAATATATTCGTTTCATACTGACTGCAATGAAATAGATGTAAAAGGAAATGTAAGGAGCACTGTATATATTTTTCATTTGCATTTACCATAATGTCCCAACTGTTTTTGATTTGGGGTTGTAGTGATTACTACCAATAGAATAATAAGCAGATAATTATTAATTGACAGCAGTTAGCAGATTCTTTTATCCAGAGTGATTTACAGTTGAGGTTGCAGGGTAAGGGCTCTGCTCAAGGGCCTAACAGAAGGAGCTTGGCAGAGTCAGGACTGTACTTTCAACTTTCTGATTAGTTGTCTAGAGTCTTAATCACTGAGCCAAACTGTCTGATTATTAAAGCATTAAATTGCTTTATAAAATGAGATGGCTTCAGCATGATGTGATTGACTGAATTGGTAAGTGAATTCCAAGTGACTTTTGAGGTACTTTTACCTAAGAAAATTTGTGCCACCCACATTCCTGTTAAACTACAGTTTATAAAAACTGAGGACTGATTACAAATTCCTTTGTGAAGAGATCTGCATACCTCAAATTCAGTCTTTGATGGGAGCCTTGGTACTCTAAAGTGAATTTTGACACTCTTAGTTGAACATTTAAAGGGTCGATTACCGTATTTTCCGGACCATACGCACCGGATTATAAGACGCAATATCAACGATCGGCTGCTAACGGGTATATTTTCATACATAAAGCGCACTGGGTTATAAGACGCATGAAATGAAACAAAACTCTTAAGTTCCCTCGGAAACTCAGTTTGGTCTTCTTTACCTGGCGCAGGGCGTCTTCTTGCTTCCTCCAATTTCGTACCATTGATTCGTTAATGTTGAATTCTCTCGCAGCTGCTCTATGTCCATGTTGTACTGCGTGACTGATAGCGTTGTGTTTGAAATCCGCTTCGAAAATGAATGAATGAATGCACGTACCGTAATGGTGAAGCACATACCGTATTACCCCGCTATGCTGCGCACTAAGGTGGCTGTAAGCTTCATAACCTACCAAGACCGTGCTAAAACATTTTGACAGATTTATGAGCGCCGTGTACCATCTACAATCGGTTGTAGGTCAGAAGGCTCAACCAGAATTAATTCATACATTAGACGCACCGCATTTAAAGGCGCACTGTCGAGTTTAGAGAAAATTAAAGGATTTTAAGTGCGCCTTATGGTCCGAAAAATACGGTAAGTTCAATTCTCACAATATGTTGAAGTTTTCTGGGTTTAATTAGCAGTAGTGTAACTAATGTTTTAATACATTTCATTAATTAACTTTCTCTGATCCTGAAAATAAAGTTAGTCAGCCAAATCCAAGTTGACCTGATACATCCAGGCATGAATAACACCTTGTGAATTAAGGATCCAGTTTTTCAGCTCTTTACAAAACAACATATAGGGCACTTAAATCAACTTAAACACTAACATTCATCACAATCACAGGGAGTGGTGATACAGCAAGAGCTCGTTTCCATTTTAAACACCTACTCCAGTTTGGCTTTAAAGTTTGTGAACTCTAGGATTTTCTATATTTTTGTGTAAATATCATACAAGTCCTAAAAATAAAGTGAACCCAATTAAACAAATGAGACAAAAATATTATGCTTGGCCATTTATTTATTAAGGATAACTATCCAATATTACATAAACGTGAATGACAATAGTATGTGAACTTTTGCTTTCAGTATCTGGTGTAAATCCATGCAGCAATAAATACAACTAAATGTTTCCTTAACTTTAGATCAGTCCCGCACTTCAGACAGGAATGTATTTTAGTCCTTTGCTTTCTCTTTTAATCGCCTCCCTAAGCAATGCTGTATGAGTATTTTTGCCCATCATAAGTGAAAGCAAACAAGTATCTGGACTCTCTGTGCAGTGTAATGCTGAAGAATGTTGAACACAACTCCATAACTGTGTAGTCGTGCTGGAATGCTAGAAAACTGTGTGAGGGTCAGACACAACAGGAATTTCAGCTATTACCACAGAATTCACTAAGGTCAGAGTTTTGTTTTCTTACAGGAAAGTATGATGTGTTGCACTGATTTATTGTTTGGATTAGTATCAGACCTTATATGGTTGGGCTTATGCCTTCTGTCGTTGCTGCACTTAAACTGCAGTTGCTTGAAATCTGCATGAAATGAAATCCTGCTGATTTCATTAATCCTACCTATTAATCCTAATCATTAAGCCTGATCTTTTGTCTATAACTGCCTGGCACGTCTTTCAGTCATTTCTCTTGTTTTGTGCTGAGCAGATATTAGTGAGTCTGAGTGTCTACTCTATCTAATACTATTGCATTATTTCGTATGTAATTCTACCTCTGTAGCTATATCTGACCCTATTAATAGCAATATAGCTTATTTTAGAGGAGCTGTATATAGCTGTATACATTACATTTACAGCATTTAGCAGACGCCCTTATCCAGAGAGACTTACAATTGATACAGTCTTACAGAGTCCAGTACCTTAACCGCTAGGCTACCACAGTCCCAAAAATATGGCTAAACCATTTGCATTACAGCATTTAGCAGCCCTTATCCAGAACAACTTACAATTGATACAGTCTTACAATCCAAGCAGTTGTGGGTTAAGGGTCTTGCTCAAGAGACCCAACAGTGGCAGCTTGGCAGAGGTGGGATTTGAACCCCAGACTTTCTGGTCCAGAGTCCAGTACCTTAACCGCTAGGCCAATACCATGCGTGGACAAAGTTTTAGTGTGCTGAAATAAAATTGGCTGGTGTCATAAGAATCTTTCTTAAACTGAAAACAATTGCGTACACTGTGCACTGTGACTGGGCAGAATATAGATGGAGCATGTATTAAAGTGGACTTAAAAGCATGTAATACAGCAACCTGAGAACTTGCACCATTCAACGAACCAGGAAAAGTTCACAATAGGCCATCAAGAGAGATGTCCACAGCCTCAGCAAACTGTTGATATCAAAAGGGTGTCTTAAAAGTTCAGCACAACAGACAGCACAGTCCTCAGAGGAGCCTTGAATATCCAAACACACACCAGTATTAATGTTTTATTGCCATATGACGCTTTGTGCGAACGTGGTATAGTTTTTAAACTGGTATTAGTAGTAGGTGATGGAGACTTAAAGAGTCCATTCAGCGCCGTCCATAGAGCAACGGAGACCACAAAACAAACAAAGTGTGAAAAATGGACTCTGGAGAAGACACTGGAACAGATTCATTCATTTCTGGAGTCCAGGTAAGAGCAGTGATACTTGGCTGACCTATTTTTCTTGATCATACAGTATTAGTTAAACATTTTCAACAGCAGAATGTTAGCAATTACACCATGAAAGATCAATACTTGTGTAGTCTTAGTGAACTAAAATAGTAAACTGCAACATGACACTGGTCTTCAGTGCAAACTGGACATTGAACCTTAATGACAATATTTCAGTATTGTCAATATGTTACTGCTCATACATACACATTTCTGAACTATTGAAAAAGCTACTCATCATCATTTAGATTTAACCCAATTAGTTAGGCTACATGCAATTTAGCCTTTTGAAGAATTAGGACTAGGTATTTGAATTAGACAGACTGGGAGAAGCATCATTAGAATTCATTTTATAGGGTCTTCATTTTACCAAGGCACGCTTTTCCTGATAACTTTTCAGAAAATATCATCTACTTTTTTTCTCCTTGTTATTCTCTGTACCTATTTATTAGAACTTTTAAAACAAGAGGGTATTGCATCGTTTTCCTTAATCTCGTTCTTTCAAATACAATTAGTATAGCGAATCTCTGCTCCTGTTGTACCCATTTCACCCTTTTTCTATTCCAGTTTCCTCACTGTCTGGCATATTTCTATATCAAAGGTTCCCTCTACAGGCCAAAGTATTTGCTTCTTTGCTGACTGCTCGCTCTGACAACTAAATAACACACTTTAGCCACTTCAAACGGAACTTTGCAAACCTTCCCTACTGTGGTACACATCTTTCACTGTATTTCTCTTTACTTGTCTGTTTGTTGGTTCCTTCTCAAAGGGGATGTTACCCTTATGTCATTATTTGGGCTCAGCTTAGCAGCAGGTAAGCGCTTAGCTCACTAGTTTATGAATAATTAAAATGAAACGAAAGGTCTATGTTCACATAGGCTTCTTGTCTCGTCGTTCGTAGACATATAATAAACCTGGATGCTGCATTGGCTGTTGGATCATGCGTCAACGTCGTCGCCATATTGGTTCAGGCAACTTCTCACAATTCTCCAGAGATTCTATTGGAAAAAAGATGCCAGATTCTACTCTCATGAATAATAATATAATAAAATAATAATAATAATAATAATAATAATAATAATAATAGATTAGCAATAGTACATAGTATATGTAGTATAAATGTACTAGCGGTGCAATATTCACTATTTTATATGCTGTATTTACTACTACTAAATACAACTATTCATTTTTATATTAGTCCCATTTATCAGTTTGTAGTTTCGAGGCTTGTTTCCTAGTACAATATTCGATGCCTTTTGTTATGAGTCTCACATCTTTCCTCGTTTGGTTGTCTGGTTGTCTGAACTTGCTTGTGTAAACCCTGCCTACTACCATGTATATTCGCATTATTTTGCAATGTGTTTCATATTCAATAGGCCTTCAGCAGCTGGTGGAAGGGTTTGTTTTATTGCACAATACCAGCAGGTTATAACATGAACATTCTTTTCATGCTCACTGGAGCTTGAGCATGCTGTACTTCCCCAACATACTCCAGTGTTTGGATACAGTGTTTGGGAATTTATAAACATTTACAGAAACATGGCAGCAGAAGTTGTGTTAACTTCTGTTCATTTTACAAAGCAGCAAAACATGATGGTAATTTGATCAAGATTGCCCAGGCGGTTGTTTAAGAATGTGGGTTGGAGTTATGGTAAAACTCTTATATTAAAGGGAAATATTTTGAAACCTGCCCTGCACAGTTTTGCACAATAAGCAGGATGGCTGGATGTGGATATGGGGATGGAGTTTATGGGTTATTAATTTTTTTCACAATTAATCCTGCTTTTCTGAAACCACAGGGTGAAGAGGTAGGCATACTCTGGGTTGGATGCCAGGCTATCCTAAGGCTGGGCATGGGTTGCTCTTGCAGCATCTGGGGATGATCGAGATGATAGTGTATTTAACTGCAGCAAAACCAATGCACAACCCCCCCACCTTTGTCCTTTGTCCTCTTTCTGGTGCTGGGGCTCACTTTCCTCTCAGGTGTCACTATCTAATTACTGGTACTTCTTCTAGCTCTGGTGAGTGTATTTACCACTATACCAACCATTTTCCAGCTAGGGATTCGAACCTAACTTTCTGGATTTCTCTAGGTTTTGCATGGCACCCAATATTCTTGGTATTGGGGCTCACCTCCATCTCAGATGGGGGACTGTTGAAAGACTCATGGTTACGGTTAATGTTAGTGTTGCCGCTCAGGGGGCCCTTCATGGTCAGGGCTCCAACCTGAGCTCCATCCTTTCCTGTGGGGTTGTGTGAGCCGTATCCTGGGAGGCAACCACATCCATTGCTGTTTAGGCCTCAATCTCTTCTGTATTTCCCATGTGGCCAGGTGCTCTGTTTCTCTCTTTGGTGCCCCAGCTCTCACCAAGTTTTGTGTCCGTGAGGCCGAACCCCAAAGCTCTTTGCCCTTTGGCCACCCCTTTTGTCAGTCCTTGGGGTTAGGTTACTTCAGGCTATGTCTCTGGGTGTGGTTGCCCTCACTCTATCCTGGTCATTGTAATCTTCTTCTCCAGCTGGTTCCTTTGTGTGGGTAGCTGCTTACATCTCAGCGGCCTTCCTCTCCTTCCTCTTATTGGACTCCCTTATTTCGCCAGCCAGCCCTCTTACCCACATGCATTTGCATTTCCTCCCTCGGCCTTTAAAGACACAAAGCATTCCCAGCTTGGCAGTCCTTGCAATTGGATGCGACGTCCAGGCCAAGTAGGAGCTTCATCCGTCCTGCCGTCCCATCATCTGGCATGTTGCACTGTCTTCTTGCTGCTTCTGTGTGTCAGTTGTTCTTTCCGGCATCATCTTGTTCCCGTTCTGGTCCCTGCTGCCCCTAAAAGTAGTTGGGCAAACGGGCTCTGTCACGTCCGTGCAGGTGGGGTCACTTACAGGTTGTGGGTGTAGCCATTGTGGAGGGACTAGGAGCACTCGTCACTGTTGTCTGAGAAATCAGAGTCTGAGTGTGGGGGCATGTCCAGTGGTGTGGGAGTGGTTAGAGGGGCTTTGCATTGGGTTCCCTGATAAACCCCTTGAGCCAGTTTCTTTACCTGGGTGGCAGCCTCTTGGTCCACCTGCTCCATATTGATCTCCCTTCAGGACCTGGCTCCTTCTTTCTTTTGCTGTGGCATTGGCTTCTCTGATTTCTAATGTTGTTGTCGATGCCTATTGCTGACTGCTAACTCTAATGCTAATGCTTACGCTAACGCTGACTAACACTAATGCTACTGCTAATTGCTAATGCCCACTGATAATGCCAGCGCCAGCACAGGTTAGCTCCTCCCCCCTCACTGTTTTGCAGTTTTCATTTATTTGACTTACTGTAGTACAGTTTTAATTTCTTCTTAGGCTCCCCTGGTTCTAGGTCATGAAGGCCTGCACTGAATCCTGCAGACAGTGCCAGTTGTATTGTAGGGGCTCAGTCACATGATGTGTCCCTCTCTCCACTCTCCAAAAACGATGTTCTATTTGGTATAGGCCTTGGATTCTGAGCCCAGAAAAAGATGCAATCATATCTTTGAAAATGCTTCTTCTACTAAGCCACCAGCATTTGATAGCAATTACTATGGTTTCCAGTCGTAGATAACATCATTGGTCATGAACACTTGGTATCACAATCCAGTTATGGTTTATTTAACCATTACCAATAACTACCAACCAGTTGTTGGCATTTCAGTGATCACATCAATTAGTAACACTAAAATTCACATTCACTTACAATTGTACACAATTCCTACTAATGCTAGACTAGCCTAGGCAGTCTATAGCAGGAACAGCTGGGTAGCTGGGTTGAGCTGTAGCTGGTGAGCAGTTGCGTGACTGGCTTTTGCAAATTTGGCAGTTCAGCTCTTTTTGATGAATTAGTCATCCAGTTTCCTTGGCTGGTGGTTGGATGCTGGCTGGCCGGTCTTGAAAAACGTTGGCTGCCCAGTTTCAGCTGGCCAAAAAAACAGAAAAAGGAGTTCTTGCTTCCTGTTGGTTGTCTATGTTGGTTGTCTAAGTTGGTGGAGGCCGCCAACAGTAAGCAAGAACGCCTTTTTCTTTTTTTTTTTAAAAGGGAGATTGTCCTCATTTCACTCCATTCAAATCTTTAACACGTATAAACTGGAGCTTTACTTCTTTTGCTCTCTCTAGACTATTTCCTTGTTCCGCCCAGATAAATACAAGTCTCAGCTAAACATGTCTCTCTCTCTCTGTGTCTCTCTCTCTCTCTCTCTCACTCTCTCTCACTCTCACTCCCACTCTCACACACACAGACACATAAACACACACTCTCCCAGAGGAGTAGTCCGGATGGGTGGGTGAATATGTGTGAGGGAGAGAGCCATAGGAGGAACCATAGGACTTCAAGGTAGCAACTTAGAGTAAGGGCCTTTCTCAGTGACCCAACAGTGGCAGCTTGGCAGAGGTACTTTTCTATAGGCTGTATGTATTTGTGATTTGGTGCTGACCAAATGAAAAAGTAACAAAACATGGTGCACTGTGATCATAAAGGGATGGGCATGGTCAGCAACCATACTCAGGTTTAATAAGGGGCCCCACGTGTGCCAAGAAAATATCCCCCACACCATTACACCACAAACACCAGGCTGAACCGTTCATACAACACCAAATGCCAAATTCTCTACCATCCGAATGTCCCAGCAGAAATTGAGACTCATCAGACCAGGCACCATTTTTCCAATCTGCTGCGGTCGGTTTTTCAAAGCTTTTGATCCTGATTCAGATCATCCGGATAATTTCCTATCCAGGATCAAATTCATCTCATGGATTTTGTCCCAGTTTTTCCAATACATTTTCAGACTGGATAAAGCTGATCCCGGTAGGATAGGGATAAAAAAAAAAAACACTTTAAGATAAAAAATAGTTTTATTCAGAAGGAGAAGCAGAAGGAGACTAAATTACGCATTTCCCTTCTTAAAAACAAAATTAAACAAGCTTTTTCTGATAAGGCTAAAGACCTGACTTCTTTTTTTGCATTTTCTTTATTCGAAAATGTAACTAAAAATATGGTAGGTGAGCACATGTACACACACGTTTCTGTATCCATCGTGACAAGTGCCCTCTGAACAGTGAATCAAATGAACCACCAAGGTCCAAAAGAGTGGAATTATTAATTCGAGTCCGCCCAGCGTGAAGTAAAAAGTTATTTTGTAATTTAGTCTGTATGTGAATCGAGAGGCATGTTTAGATAATATTGTTGCTAGGCATGTTACAGATAAGAAACAAAGGACTACTTGTCATGACCGGACTTTGAACCGTTCTCAGGCGGGAGCCAAATCCGGTTTAACTTTGACTCCATTTGTCATAGACCACCAGTGTGTCGCATTTTTTGGCGGTTGACTTGCAGACATCCTGACAAACCCAGTGCAGCTGTGGAAAGCGAAATGAAAATGATGAAGATCATCGAATATTTCGAGTGAGTACTATTGGACCGTATGGTTTTGTTTCACAACGCGAGTTGCAATAAAACATGGTCGGTGTATGAGCAATGGACAGTAGGCTAAACTAGTAGCTTAATGTTAACGTTTGTGTTCTGATATGTAGCTATAGCAAATGGCTGTAGCCCTTAAATCTAACAAAACAATGTTAATGACAAAGAACAATGCTGGTTTTTGTGCTTGAGAGTTACCCTATAATTTAGTGGTTCCGTTAGTTATTAGTCAAAACGCTCCAACACCAATTGTGCCCAGAGCAAACACAGGCCAAGTGTTGCACATATTACATGTTGCACTAGATTATACTGCAATGAACTATCAGATAACTGAAATGCATCCTGAACTTTTGCTATGCATGTTTGACCCCTTGCCAATTTTCCTTTGTAGAGAGGCAATCTCCAGCCTTGACCAGCACAACCTTAGAGTCTTGGCAGCCACCGCTGTTGGAATTGGGGGTATTTTATGCTACCTACTTTGGAGGGAAAAGCCTAAGAAGCTCCCAGTTGGGGATGGCTGGTGGAAGGTAGGAGAGAAACCCGTAAGAGAGGACACAGCTGTATACCCTTTTGTTGTGGAGACCTCTGAACAAATGCTACAGGTACGAACCCCTTCATGAATCTTATCGCACAGAATATCCTAAGTGTTCGAATTCCTAAAGTACATGTAGTTGTATGGAGTATGTAGTTGTGAGGAGTATGAAATGGCAGGAGAAAGGCATTTTCCATCTATGACCTTGATACACAGCCTTGAAATTGAAGTAACATGCAGAAGTAATCACCAAAACATTTCATTTCTTGTCTTTAGGATCTTTACCAACGTATTGACCAGACACGGTACACTGAGGGTCTGGCGGATTGCAGATTTAACTACGGCTTTAACCCTGACTATCTTAAAAAGGTTGCTTTGTACTGGAGGCATGAATTTAGCTGGGAGAGACAAGTTAAGGTTCTCAACAAGTACCCTCACTTCAAGACTAACATTGAGGGTGAGTTGACATTGTTTCAGTGTTGCCAGTAGCCTGCAAGGTCAAAGAACCATTTTAGAAGCAGAAATTGGTGGAAACATTTTCTTTGTTCAAATAATTTACATACAGTCCTACAAATGCAATAGTCATATTGACTATAATGCAAAGACGAACCTGTATTGTAATTCATATTTTTATGTCAAGTCAGATTTATTTATATAGCGCTTTTTACAATGGAATATTGTCTCAAAGCAACTTTACAAGTTTAGATTATCTCCTAATATCTACGTCCAATCCCAAATTGAGCAAGCCTAGGGCGACAGTGGCAAGAAAAAACTCCCTAAGTGTTATGAGGAAGAAACCTTGGGAGGACCAAGACTCAAAAAGGGACCCAACCTCCTTGGGTGGCGTAGATGATAAATCTAAGAATGAAACTAAAATCATGGAGTCATAGTTGAAATAAAATGTGAAACATGCACATCGGCATTAAGTAGTCCACAGAGTCACTCCAGGATTCTGAGTCTCAGCAGGAAAGTCGTTGGCGGCACTTCGACCCCAGCCAACCGGAGTTTGAGTTTTACAGATCAAGAGTAAGGGGTCTAAAAGTATGTAGAGAAACAGATCGGCAAATGTAGAAACAAGGAGGTGTACCTAATAAAGTGCACGGTGAGTGTACATAGTCATATATGATGGCACGTTACATCTCCCACTGACGTTTCTCTTTCTCGTCATAGGTATTGATGTGCATTTCATTCATGTGAAGCCTGTCCAGCGTACTGGGCAGAAGGTTCTTCCTCTTATGATGGTGCACGGTTGGCCTGGTTCCTTTTTTGAGTTCTACAAGATCATACCAATGCTCACACAAACTGAGGATGACATTGTCTTTGAGGTCATCTGCCCCTCCATCCCAGGCTATGGTTACTCTGAAGCTCCACAAATTCAGGGTGAGAGGGTTCTTTGATAATGCACTCTAACAATGATGATCTCTTGTCACCACTTGGCATCTTTTTATACCAAGACAAAACCTACATAATTTAGCTTCTTCATAACGTTCTCATCCCCATTTCACTTTATACTGTGCAGTGTGAGAAAGGTGACAAATCAAATGTAGACAAATTTGAACCATTACTGCATTTCTCCTAATGGTAGATAATGTAGGGGTGGCACAGTGGTTAACGCTATTGCCTCACAGCTTACTTGGGTGTAATTTGTTGGAATCCAGTGTTCTCCCATTGGATTTCCTATGGGTACGCTGGTCTCCTCACACATTCCAAATACTTGACGTCAATTAGTGTCTCTAAAGTAGCCCAGTGTGAGTGAGTGAATGAGTGAGTGCATGTACTCTAATGGATGCCCTGTGTTGGGTTGGTTCCGTCCTTTCGCCCTGTGCTGCCGGTTAGGCCCTGGCACCCCATGACCCCGTATTTCATAAAATAGTTATGAAAATGAAGGAAGGGTAGACAAAATATTGCTATTAATTGTAAACTGTCAACATTTATTTACATTTTCCCAACTTCAGGATTCAACACCGTGGCTGCTGCTCGTATCTTCCATAAGCTGATGGAGAGACTCAACTTTAGTGAGTACTACCTGCAAGGTGGAGACTGGGGAGCCTTTATCACAAGCAACATGGCCCAGATGAAACCTGAGTAAGAAAGTGTAATATAGTGCAATACACAGCCAAAATGTTGAAACCACTTGGTTAGTAACAATCTTTAAGTCGGTGTTGCGCAACCAATTGGTTCCACATGAATTCCCAGCAGAACATTGCCCATAGCATTACACTGCCGGCTCATCATTTTCCCACAATGCATCCTGGTCCTAGTTCTCCAGGTAAACATTGTACACGTCAAGTGAGTTTTTATTTTTTTCCATCATATACAATGTACAGTACACAGTGAAATGAAATGTTCCTCCAGGCCCTACAGGTGCAATATAACAACGCAATAGATATTCTGAGATATTCTTACAATGTTGTTAGATATAACAGCCAAACCACCACCACGACCAGCAAGCCTTGGTGCACAAATGTAGCTAAAACCAATAGGAGTAGCCTCATTTAGGTGATAAGTCACTGGGAGTTTGCCAGGTTTCAGTCAAAAACAGAATATTGACATTACGGTCAGATATTACTTCATTGATCTGAACAGCCTTGTCCGATAATGATCTGCAGTTTAACAGAGCCAGGGTAGAAGCTACAGTTGGAGGAGACCCACTTGTAGGAGTATCAGTAGATTGTGGGAGCTCCTGCAGGACCCCATAGTCTACTCCATGAGTCGGCTTAGAAGTACGCCTAGGCCACCGTGAAGTGGACACAAGTGGCCAAAATCATTAACAAAGCTTATTTCATAATAGTTTTGAAAATCTGATGTAATTTAGTGAGTAATGGATTGAAAGTGACAAGACAAAGCAAAACACTTACTCTATTGGTGAACTCGGGGCGCTAGCTGATGTTAACTGCTCAGTTTGAAGGCTGGTTTTTCTTTCGGTTGGCTATCATTTTCTTTTCCAGAAAGTTTTCCTTTCGGTTGGCTGTCATTACTAACCTTTTAGGACCCAAGGAGTCTTAGTTGCACTAAGAATTCAGTACTGTAGACGTAAAAATACAGAAAAACACGATAAACACAGCAGATCTTCACTGATTAAGGGCTATTGTGAATCTGAATCAGTGAATCACTGTGTACTGAATCATGAATCGAGTTTTGGCTGAAATGAGTCACGCCGCTCGGCTCATAGAAGTTTAAGCAAGTGGACCGAGAACCGAGGCAAATTTTATTAGGCAAAATGCATAGAGAGCGTAATTGGACGAATTCTGAGGTGGTCAAGAACTGAGGTACCACTGTTATTATTATTATTATTATTATTATTATTTATTATATTCGGTCTGTGTGGTTGTAATATTTTGGCTGATTGGTGTATGTGCTTACAGGGTTTGGCACTGGGGCGATTTAAATATGTAATTTATTATAGCAAACTACATTTACATTGACACTTGGAACTGGAGGTACTGGACTATGGACCAGAAGGTCCAGGGTTCAAATCCCACCTTTGCCAAGCTGTCACTGTTGGGTCCTTGAGCAAGGCCCTTAACCCACAATTGCTTGGATTGTAAGGTTGTATCAATTGTAAGTCGCTCTGGATAAGGGCGTCTGCTAAATGTTTTAAATGTATTTATTATTTTAGTTCACTGTTGTGTGTAATGTTCAGTTACATAAAGCACCTTGGGATTCAGGTGTTAAAGTTGCTTTGTTATAGGATGAATTATTGAATCTTTAATCTCTCTGAACTAAGGTGTGTCAAAGGTCTCCATGTTAACATGATCGCCGCCAGGGCAGGAGGCATTGTGACTGTCCTGTCTCTCATCATCGGCCGTTACCTGCCTTTCCTGGTAGGCTTCACCAGAGAGGATGTGCGTCGCATGTTTCCCTACATGCAAAAAAATGTGTATGAAATACTGAAAGAATCTGGTTATATGCACATCCAAGCCACTAAACCGGATACTGCAGGTATACTCTGACCTCACATGTAGCTAGAACAACCTTTTACAGCTGCCATAAATTGTGCTAATTTGGTCGTGCTTGGCCTCTTTCACAGGCTGTGCGGTAAATGACTCGCCAGTTGGTCTGGCTGCATATATTTTGGAGAAATTCAGCACCTGGACGAATTACAACAACAGGGACCTTGAAGATGGCGGCTTAGAGAGGTAATGACGAAATAATCACTGTCAGCACAAAATGTGGCTTAATAATGTAACAATTACTAAGTCTCTGCACTGCAGTGAGCTTTTGTAACAGATGACCGTGACAATGGTGAATTCATAAACTATTTTATAAATACAAATAGTTCTAGAATGGTGAACCCCTTGGTGAAGATGAGCGAAAAAGGTTATTAAAGATTTCTTATAATCTCACACTGCAAAAATATTTAAATGTCAAAGTAAATTTATTTTAAGAAAAGGTTTAAGTGCTTAGGAACTCTAGCCTTGGCTTTCTGATTCGAAAAAGTAAGCAATGTCATTCTCAAGGGCGCTCAAACTTTCCAGCACCCCTGTAAGTCAGATTCCTCATAAAATATTAGTGTTATTGTGCTGTAAAAGGGAGATGTGTTAAAATATTACAAAACAAGTCATGTTCATAAAGATACTTTTAATAATAGGGTTTATTATGACATTATTTATGCATTGTGTATTTTTGTGGTGTATTTTGGAATATATTTGTAAACTTTTTTTTTTTTGTACCACAGAAAGTTCAGCCTGGATGATCTCCTCACCAACATAATGATCTACTGGACTACAGGCTGCATTATCCCATCAATGCGTTTCTACAAAGAGAACTTTGGCAGAGATTTTCAGAAGAGAGTGGATAATGCGTGAGTTGAACATTTCCCACATGTAACATACAAATGAATGTCTACCTACAGGAGTAAATGTGTACTGGAATCTTGTGGGAAACAAGTGTGGAAGAGCACACTGCTGTGCTGTTAGGTTTATTTATTTTTTTTAAAGTAAAAAAGTTTGACAGACATTTCAAATATGATAAATATACAGAAAGAAAAGAAAAAACTAGCAAAATGTAATGTAGGATTACGAGTATTGTATCTGTATGTATAGTGGGGCAAAAAAGTATTTAGTCAGCCACTGACTGTGCAAGTTCTCCTACTTAGAAAGATGAGAGAGGTCTGTAATTTTCATCATAGCTACACTTCAACTATGAGAGACAAAAAGAGAAAGAAAAAAATCCAGGAAATCACATTGTAGGATTTTTAAAGAATTTAATTGTAAATCATGGTGAAAAAGAAGTATTTGGTCACCCAACAACAAGCAAGATTTCTGGCTCTCACAGACATTAACTTTTTTAAGAAGCTCTTCTGTATTCCACTAATTACCTGTATTACTGGCACCTGTTTGGACCTTGTTTCCTGTATAAAGGACACCTGTCCACCGCCTCAACAGTCAGGACTCCAAACTCAACAATGGCCAGACCAAAGAGCTGCGAAGGACACCAGGAAGAAAATTGTAACCTGCCACCAGGCGGGAAGAGTGAATCTAACAATAGGCAAGCAGGTTGGTGTGAAAAATCAGCTGTGGGAGCAAATTGTAAGAAAAGGGAAGACATACAGACATTGATAATCTCCTCGATATGGGGCCCCACACAAGATCCATCCTTGGGGTCAAAAGGATCATGAGAACGGTGTGATCCCAGAACTACATGAGGGACCTGATGAATGACCTGCAGAGAGCTGGGACCAAAGTAACAAGGCTACCATCAGTAACATACTACGCTGAGAGGAACTCAGATCCTGCAGTGCCAGGCGTGTCCCCCTGCTTAAGCCAGTACATGTCCAGGCATGTCTGAAGTTTGCCAGAGAGCATATGGATGATCCAGAAGAGGACTGGGGAAATATCAAGTGGTCAGATGAAACAAAAATAAAACTTTTTGGTAAAATCTCAACTGGAGGAAGAATAATGCTGAGTTCCATCTCAAGAACACCATACCTATTGTGAAGCATGGGGGTGGAAACATCATGCCTTGGGGCTGTATTTCTGCAAAGGGGACAGGACGACTGATCCGTGTTAAGGGAAGAATGAACGGGGCCATGTATTGTGAGATTTTAAACCAAAACCTCCTTCCATCAGTGAGAGCATTGAAGATGGAACGTGGCTGGGTCTTCCAGCATGGCAATGATCCCAAACACACCGCTCGGGCAACGGAGTGGCTCTGTAAAACGCATTTCAAGGTCCTGGAGTGGCCCTGCCAGTCTCCAGACCTCAACCCCATAGAGAATTTGTGTAGGGAGTTGAAAGGCCGTGGTGCCCCCAAAACATCACTGCACTAGAGGAGATCTGCATGGAGGAATGGGCCAAAATACCAGCTACAGTGTGTGCCAAGCTGGTGAAGACTTGCAGGAAACACTTGACCTCTGTCATTGCCAACAAAGGTTATGTTACCAAGTATTGAGTTGAACTTTTGTTATTGACCAAATACTTATTTTCCACCATTATTTACAATTAAATTCTTTAAAAATCCTACAATGTGATTTCCTGGATTTTTTTTCTCATTTTGTTTCTCATAGTTGAAGTGTACCTATGATGAAAATTACAGACCTCTCTCAACTTTCCAAGTAGGAGAACTTGCACAATCAGTGGCTGACTAAATACTTTTTTGCCCTACTGTGTGTTTGTGTATACACACACATGCGCATACGTACACTGGCCACTTTATTAAGTTCAACTGCTCGCTGATGCAAATATCTAATCAATCACATGGCATCAACTCTATGCATTTAGGTATGTAAACACAGTCGACATGTCCTGCTGAAGATCAGAATGAAGAAGAAAGCTTATTTAAGTGACTTTGCTTGTTAATGCAAGACAGGATGGTCTGAGTATTTCATAAACTATTACAGATCTACTGGGATTTTCATACACAGCAATCTAGTTTTTACAGAGAATGGTCAGAGAAAAAGAGCAAATACCTAGTGAGGGGCAGTTATCTGGGCAGAAATACCTTGCTGATTCCAGAGGTCCAATACCAGTTGAGCATTTAAACATCATAGCCTACCTGAGTATTGTTGCTGACCATGTCCATCCCATTATGACCACAGTGTAGCTACTATGTGACTTGATTATAAGTATATATAATCAAGTTAACATTCAATATCACTTGGCAGGTGGCACATGGGTAGATTGAAAGTGTTTTAGTTTCACTTAAACATAGCTACTATTTATTCTAAACGTTACATGTTAAAACGGTGACAACTGGTCATACATTGTATAAAGTTAATGCTACCAACTGGGCAGAGTTTAACAAGAGCCAGCTATTATTTCACTTCTTAAATATAACCATTGTTTTTTCTGACTGATTTTTGTGATTTCAGAATGAAAATTTATGTACCGACAGCACTGGCAGCATTTCCTAATGAGCTTATGCACTGTCCCTGGACCTGGGCTAAGAAAAAGGTCACAGATATCCGCTCCTACACCTACATGCCTCGAGGGGGACACTTTGCAGCCTTCGAGGAGCCTGAGCTGCTCGCCCAAGACTTGCTGCAATTTGTGCAAAAGCTGGAGCGCAAGAAGGCCAATTAAGTAATGCACTCCTGTGGACTTGGAGATGAGAAGGTGTGAGTGCGCTTACTTGCACTTAATAATCCGAATAATAAACTGCAGAAAATCAGCTTGTGTACATGCACTTGAGTAATCAGATAATGGCAAACCTCTACTTTGCAACCAGCCAATAATCTCACAGAAATGTAACAAACTTCATTTTTATATTAATTCACCAAATTATTCATGTTCTCAAGTATATATTGTTTCAGAGTCTCCACAAAGTGCTTGATGGCCATTCCGCTGTGTTTAATTTCAAGGTTGCCAGATCCACCAAGACGAAAAAAAACACACAGGTCAATGGAAAAAGCCAAGTCCTTAGAATACATAGACCTGGCATGTCG
This sequence comes from Ancistrus triradiatus, assembly GCA_025084515.1. NCBI lineage: Eukaryota > Metazoa > Chordata > Actinopteri > Siluriformes > Loricariidae > Ancistrus > Ancistrus triradiatus. The sequence goes on from JAJAGP010001009.1 coordinate 115,428, forward strand.
GGTTAGGCTCGCGCACATGTGCAGACCGAAAACACTGATTATAATCGGGTAACTGGTATTCATGTTATGAGTAATCTGAGGAAAAATTCAGTTGTCTATTGGATTTCTTAATCTGATTTCTAGTATGAAGTCAGAGTATGCTGTATACATGACCACTGGAACAATCAGAAATCACAGTGCATGTACACACACTCTGTGGCAGAAAACAGTCATTTAACAGACAAATTGATAAGCCTTCCTTACAATGAGTGCGTTTGCATTCACTTCATAATCTGGTAACTGCAGAAAATCAGATTTTTTTTCAGTAATCTGATCGAGTATACATGCAATCAGATAAAGGGAACCCTCCTGGTTTACATGAGTCGGACAATAATCAGATTTCTATTTTGCAACCAGCCAATAATCTTAGAAATGTGACAAACAAATTCTCAACTGCGTTCATACAAAGTGTTCGATAGCCGTTTCGCTGTATTAAATTCCATGCTGCGTTTAACTCTGGGGTTTCCAGGTCCCTCAAAGTAAAGAACCCACAGGTCAATGGAAAAAAATCCAAGTCTTTAGAATACGTGGACTTGGCGACCATCTCGGTTACGCTTGCTTGCATGCGCAGACTGAGAAAACCGCTTATAATTGGGTAACTGGTATACATGCTATGAGAAATCTGATTACTAGTGTCAAATCCTCTCTTTTTGGATTTATTAATCTGATTTCTCACTCATTTTGTCTTCATATATTGCACAAAGTGAATGAAGAAGGCACTGCTGCAGTGCTCATGGATGAGCCGAGTGGACTTCTTGGCTTATGTTGCAAAGTTTCCTTCACTGAGCTTTTTTGTTATTTGGAAAATATAAGCACTATGTATAAAAGACTTAAAACCACGCTGTTCGTAATTGTTCATTGCAAGGACAATAATAAAAGCTTTCTTTCATAGAGTTCATTTATTTTTTTCCATAATAAAATGGTAGTAAAAGTAGCACATTGATAATAGTTGCGTAGCAATCACCTTGGGGAAATGATCAGAATGAGGCATTTGTACTCGACCAGTCCCTGAAACTCTTGATGAAAGTGCATGTCATTTACAAAAACCCTTGATAGTCACAGGTGCTTGAAACCATATATAATCCGTCCTGTCTGGGCTGGATGAAGACGCGTCACTAGCTAATGCTATCACCCGTCTCTTCACCTTGGTGGGAACTCGGAAGTTAACTTTGGGTTTGAACCATTCTACGCCACAATCCCGATGGCCAAGGGCCATGACTGTAGTGGCCATAAGTCGTACTGGTCTGACGTCAGAAAGCAAATCTGCTACGAAGAGGGTGCGAAAGAGTCGCCTCAGGCACGAGGAAGTTCTCAAACTCCTGTCGCCACCACTTAAATTCAAAGACTCCATGTTGATCTCGTATAACTCTGTGGGAAGAACTGTAGAGCCACCCAGCATGAAGAGCACACGGGGCACGTAACTGAGGGAGAAGAGCGCCTCCAGGTGGCCCAGTACCTCATCCAGCTCTTGGAGAGTCCGCTGGCAATGCTTCCAGCTCAGGTCTCCTGTCGTCTTCAAGGATTTCTTCACAGCTGCATCCTCTGGCTTTGGGGAGAGAGTTGGTAGTTAGTTGGTATGTACTTTAATGTAGACATGACAGCATATAGAGTCTTAAGAAAAAGTTTTGGCACCCCTGCTCAAGAACTGTTAACACATGATATGGAGGGGAAGAGGGAACACAGGGTTAAGAAAAATAATTGTTGCCCAAATGCCACGTTGGGAGGGCAGCACGAAAAATAAATTGCCTGATGGGGCAAGTTCATATAGGGGGGTGCACAATGTGGTAACAGAACAATGTAACTGAGAGCAAAGTCAGTTCACTTGAATGTGGAACACCCAGTCATGCAAAAAAAATGGTCTTACCCATTCGTGCATCCAGTCAAAACAAACCAATAATATCTGTTGACAAAGCAAGGGCGAAATTCATGATAATACACACCCTCTCGTGTTCTATTGCCTAGTATATTGGTAGAATGGACACTCATGCTTATGCTTAGGGACTGTGGTAGCCTAGTGGTTAAGGTACTGGACTTTGGACCAGAAGGTTAAGGGTTCAAATCCCACCTCTGCCAAGCTGCCACTGTTGGGTCCTTGAGCAAGATGCTCTGGATAAGCTTATTTATATATGAATAACACTTTAAAAATACAAAGATTTGTTCAGGACAAAAAAAAAAGCTAACGTCCCAACCTGGAACTGCTCATTTTAATGAGCCTTCACTTATATTGCTGAATGTAACATTGTGTGACAGCACCACATGGAGTGGTACCAACAGCAGGTAGGATCATCTCATGGCAGACTGGTTGAAAAGCATTTTCCACTTTGATTTTCCTCCATTACTGCACATTTGTGATCCAGCACTGTTTTAGATCTTTGCACAAAATGTAGACCAAGTGAAAATAATCCATCAAATAAGTAAAGTAATAAGGAAAAAAAAAAAAAAAAAGTATTCATGAAACAAAAGATGGCTATCATTCTATGGCAGTCTTAAATTCACAAAAAGGAACCTGTATGATCTGATCTAACACACCACTGATGGAGGGGTCTAAAATGGAACGTCTCAGGCAAATCTGGTAACATTTGTTTTTGTCATTAAGCGCACACAGTATTTTAAGAGGAAGATCGTCATAGCAACAGACAAATTTGGTGGTAGTGTCACGCTGGAGGAATGCTTACCCGCTTCAGGACTGGAGTAACGTTCTTATTGTAATGCCAAGTTCTACAAAAGCCAGTCCACATCTAAATGGATTTTTAAAAATAATGATTAAAATAATTACAGGTTTAATACACTGACTTGAACCCAATGGATTCTATGGACGTGGATTCTTCCAGATTATCGTCGAAATCTAAATGTCCTAATTAAAACAGTTCTGCAAAAAAGCACAAATTCCTTCCACAAAGACTTGACAGACTCCTCTAATTAGTCAGTGAGTATAAAAATTAGGGGTGTAACAATACGGTCTGTCCGATATTCTCACGATTACTGATTTTACATCCTATAAAAGGCGTTCCGTTTTTATTTCTGAAGTGTAAACAATGCAAAATGATGCACATTTCTTGTACGAATTTTTAAATAACAACAAAAATACATTACTCTTCTGCAATAAAAATAATTTTAACTAGTAATATAAATACTTGGTATGTTAACCTGAAAATGAGATCCTGTTATCAGTTTGTCAAACCATGTAGTATCAATTGTGTGAAAAGCGCTGATCCCATTACTCCATAATGAGAACGCTATGCGGTGTATGTGATCGCCCTCTGGCGTTCAAAGATCGCAACTACATTATTAGAAGTGCATACAGAGAACACGCGTGGTATCTCCGTGATTACATCGTGACATTCATGTGTCATTCACGTGTCACGATGCGTGTTACACCCCTAATTAAATTGTATTTACAAAGGCTACGGGAGGGAAAAATGCAATGAACGATCACTATGGCTTTACATTCGGTAAATACTTAACAGCAGCGTTGCTACTATTTAATAAACTGTATGTTGTATCTATTAGTAAGCATTTCCATCAGTGTGTAAATTAGTATTAAGCAAAAGGTCTGGTAGATACAGAATATACACCAGGCTAAAAGGGACACAAACAGTTTTACACTCTTAATACCAATTGATGTTCATGTAGTGACTTACACAGTAGCCAAAGCATTAAAACCACTTGGTCCATAACAATGCTGAAGTAGAAGTTACACATAAAATGAATGTCCACATGGATGCCTGGACCCAGGAGAACATTACCCAGAGCAGGAGGCTGTTTTATTTCTGAAGTGAAAACAATGCACATTTTTTTTTGGCAAAAAAAAAAAAAAAACCTTTAGTCCTCTGCCTTTAAGATATGGAGTAAATTTTTCCCCACCATGTGAGCATAGTGTATGTTTGCGCCCTCTGGTGTTCAAAAAACGAACGCGATGCATTGCTACACACCTATTGACCAGTCTGCTACTAGGCAGCCCTATACGCAGCAGGGTGCGCTACACTGCAGTTCTGGAGGAGTAACCTCCACACTGTTGAGTCCCTGACTTCCATCTATATGCATTTTGTCCAGATGTTGCTATAACTCACCTGTGTGGAGCTGTACTGCTGTTTGTGGAAGAACACCATTTGGTCGTAGGTCATGGGGAGCTGTTGTCTTTGATAGAGTACACACTTGAGAAGCTCACAGACGAATCTGCAACAACCGTCCTGCGTCACACTCCCGGGAAATACCACATGCACACAGCCCTCTTCTCGGGCTTTCCTTGCAATCTCTTCCTCATCATCGTGATCACTCCACACACACTGCTGAGCTGATAGTTGGCTGCTTTCAGATTGCTGCTGTCCAGTCAAAGCTGATGGCAGAACCACGAAACACGTGCAACAAGTCAGATCAAAGCACAGTCAGACATTCTATTACAATAAGCCGAAGCTTGCACTGGCTTTGCTGTTGACTATAGTGCTCCAGTATGTCATCTGGTGCCACTTTCCACTTGCGCACCATTGCATGCTGTACGTACATCGGGCGTGCCTTCAAAAGGTGCCAGACTGAACGTCTACTGAACCACAACTACTTGAAGACCTAAGCTGACCAAGGACCTCTGATAGACTTTCTTCCACAGTCACCTGACCTAAACTCCAGGGAGCATTTATGGGGCACTTTGTACAACACCAAATCAAATTTGTCTGGGCTCAGGGCCATCTGAGATGGACCATCACACAGTGGAAATGTGTATTGTGGTCAGACCAATCATTATTTCAGATGTTTTTTTGGAAGAAATGGACACTGTGTGCTCTGGACCAAAGACAAAAATGACCATCCAGACTGTTATCAGCAACAAGTCCAAAAACCAGGCTCTGTCATGGTATGGTGTTGGGTCAGTGGCCTTGGCAAAGGTCATTTTCAGTTCTGTGATGGCAGCTTTAATGCAGAAAATACATTGAGATTTTAGGGCAACATTAATTGCTTCAAGACAACATCTTTTAAAGGGATGTCCATGCATTTATCAACAAGACAACGCAAAACAAACCAAAACAGAAAAAGTTGGGACTGAAATATAGAATTTCCTTCCAGTCCTTCTTTGAGGAACATTCAATCATTTTCTTACACATTTGTTGATACACTGGAGAGCCTCTGCCCATCTTTACTCCTCAAAGACTCAGCCTTTTGTGAATACTGCTTTTGTACCAAATAATTCATTACTAGCCATAAATTGCCCCCGTCCCAACTTTTTTGGAATGTGTTGCAGACCTGAAATGCATGACCGGATGTTTATTAACAAATGAAATGAAGTTCATACTTCCTGCAATGACATAAAGATCAAAGTAAATGTAAGGATCACTTTTTTATATTAGCATTTTCCATACTGTCCCAACTTTTTCTGATTTGGGGTTGTAACTCTTAAATATTGCGAAATCATGCTGGTCCATACCAGCTAGTGTGAGTTGTCATTATAGCACAAGGGCGAACATAAACAAATATTAACAAATTCTGAAATTCAAACATCACAAACTGTTGTGCTGATCATATGCTTTGTAATGCAAAATGTTGTATTATAGACGAGAAATGCAAAATACAATAATACGTTAACGTGTACGTTAGCGTTCATCCGATCAACGTCCATTCGCTTTAACATCTTATCTTAAGTATAATAGGAAATAAAAATCTGTTATGTCCGTTGAACGTTTCACAACACACAATGCGTACGGTAAATGGCGCATACATTTAGAACCATCTCCACTAGTGGTCTCAGACTTTTGCCCCCACTGTGTCTTTGTATCCGTCATTTCATTTTCCCTTTTTCCCTTAAGAAAGAGAAATGTTTTATTCTATAGCTTTTTACATCATGTGGCTTCACCAGTTTTGTTAGCAAAGCAGACGCAGTGACACCTGTTATACAAAGGAAAAATAAAAGTATACGGACAACACTCCCAAAAATGTATAGTGGGGCAAAAAAGTATTTAGTCAGCCACTGATTGTGCAAGTTCTCCTACTTAGAAAGATGAGAGAGGTCTGTAATTTCCATCACAGGTACACTTCAACTATGAGAGACAAAATGAGTAAAAAAAAAAATCCATGAAATCACATTGTAGGATTTTTAAAATCATGGTGAAAAATAAGTATTTGGTCACCCACAAACAAGCAAGATTTCTGGCTCTCACAGACTTCTTTAAGAAGCTCTTCTGTCCTCCACTCGTTACCTGTATTAATGGCACCTGTTTGACCTCGTTATCTGTATAATAGAAACCTGTTCACAGCCTCAAACAGTCAGACTCCAAACTCAACCATGGTCAAGACCAAAGAGCTGTCGAAGGACACCAGGAAGAAAATTGTAGACCTGCACCAGGCTGGGAAGAGTGAATCTACAATAGGCAAGCAGGTTGGTGTGAATAAATCAACTGTGGGAGCAACTGTAAGACATACAAGACCATTGATAATCTCCCTGGATCTGGGGCTCCATGCAAGATCTCATCCTGTGGGGTCAAAATGATCATGGGAATGGTGAGCAAAAATCCCAGAACTGCATGAATGACCTGCAGAGAGCTGGGACCAAAGTAACAAGGCTACCATCAGTAACACACCATGCCAAGAGGGACTCGGATCCTGCAGTGCCAGGCGTGTCCCCCTGCTTAAGTCAGCACATGTCCAGGCCTGTCTGAAGTTTGCTAGCGAGCATATGGATGATCCAGAAGAAGATTGGGAGAATATCATGTGGTCAGGTGATATTAAAATAAAACGTTTTGGTAAAAACTCAACTCGCCGTGTTTGGAGGAAGAAGAATTCTGAGTTGCAGCATACCTACTGTGAAGCATGGGGGTGAAAACCTCATGCTTTGGAGCTGTTTTTCTGCAGAGGGGACAGGATGACTGATTCATGTTAAGGGAAGAATGAACGGGGCCATGTTTCATGAGATTTTAAGCCAAAACCTCCTTTCATCAGTGACAGCATTGAAGATGGAACGTGGCTGGGTCTTCCAGCATGACAATGATTCCAAACACCGTCTGTGTTGCCCCAAAACATCACTGCTCTAGAGGAGATCTGCATGGAGGAATGGGCCAACATACCAGCTACAGTGTGCGCCAACCTGCCAAAGACTTACAGGAAAAGTTTGACCTCTGTCATTGCCAACAAAGGTTATGTTACAAAGTATTGAGTTGAAACGAATTTATTGACCAAATACTTATTTTCCACCATAATTTAAAATTAAATTCTTTAAAAATCCTACAATGTGATTACCTGGATTTTTCCCCCTCATTTTGCCTCTCAGTGTACCTATGATGAAAATTACAGACCTCTCTCATCTTTCTAAGTAGGAGCACTTGCACAATCAGTGGCTGACCAAATACTTTTTTGCCCCACTGTATCAGGATGTTAAATTATCAGGATGATAGCATATCGCTCACGGTATCACAAGACTATTCAATGAAGTAGGTAAATATTTAATATTAATCGAGACACTTCCAAAGTCTCTTCTCCGATTTTCCAGATGAACTTAAAAAAATAAATACATAAAGTAAAGAGGAGCATACATTATGTTTTGGATGCTGTTGTATCAGCGAGGCCTGTTCCACGTTGGTCCAACTGGTTTATACTGGTTAGTGCTGGTTTACCTGGTGAACAAGTTGTTGACTAGCACAAGTGTACAAACGACTTACTTTTTAAGGGCTGTATTCGTCAAATATTGCTAATGTACTTTTCTAATTATTTCATTTCTTCACTATTCCTTATTAAAATGCCTAGTTCAAGTTCGGTTCCACTCTTTCTGACGGGAGATTTGGTGAAAATGCAAGTACTGGCATTAGAGTCCTATTACTTATCATTAACGAGGCCTGTTTGCTAATCACTTTATTTCAGTTAAGGTACTGGCCTTTGGACCAGAATGTCAAGGGTTCAAATCCCGCTTGAGCAAGACCCTTAACCCACCATTCCTTGGATTGTAAGACTGTATCAATTGGAAGTCGCTCTGGATAAGGCGTCTGCTAAATGCTGTAAATGTAAAAAGAGCAAGTGAGTTACTTCCAGCCCCAGTAACCTAAATTAAACAGTCCTTACTTGTTTGGAAGCTCTCCGATGCTGCAATGCTATCCGGAGTTTCCTCTGCTTCCAGTCTGTGGTCCGTTTGTCGTGATTCTGATCTGATATTCGAACCATCTTGTAGAATCAGGTCATTATTTCCAGCAGGAGCAGGAGGCTGATCATCACCGGGATCACTGTTATTAGGAGTATCACTATTAACCGGGGGAGGCTCACACACTTCTGTCCGCTGATCCCCGCTGCTCTCCGCGTTCCGCTCCGTCTCCTGTTCACTTACAGCTCCCTCCTGGTCATTACTGGACTCATTTACCCAAATTAAACTTTCACTACACTTATCGCTTAAATCGGGCTTCGTAATCAGAGTCATGACTCTAGTCCCTTCTGCCCTGCCTGCCTCCTCCTCCATTCCGCTTATAATTTGAATTGAAGTTCCGCTACTGATGCATCATGGGAGGCGATATGTGAGCGAGCGTAGTCCGATGACAACTGGAGGTTCAGTTTTCAAAATAAAAGATTCAAGCGCTCGATGAAACATACGCGTATTTATTAATGTTGTCAAAAAGACAAAGACAGAGAAGAACCTCAGACATCAACTAGTGAGGAAGAGGACAACAGGCCGAACAGGATTGTCTGAGAAATGTCAAGACATTTTTCTGTAGAATTTGCAAGTGTATTTTGGAATAATTAGAGGAATTTTGGTATAATTTGCTGCCCCTGAACCAGATGCTCACACCGGTGATCCCATTTAAAGGGACTGTGGTAGCCTAGCGGTTAAGGTACTGGACTATGGATCAGAAGGTCCAGGTGGGTTCAAATCCCACCTCTACCAAGCTGCCACTATTCAGTTCTTGAGCAAGGCCCTTAACCCACAATTGCTTGGATTGTAAGATTGTAAGTCACTCTGGGTAAGGGTGTCTGCTAAATAATGTAAATTTAAAAAACAAAAACGTACATTTTAATATATTGGACTGTCACTCCTTAACTGGTGAAGGAATAGCATCTGACTTTTGGGTAGGGGAAAACACTTTTGAACGAAGTAATTAGTAATTGAACCCTATCAATGGTTCCATATCGATCCAAGCTGGTTTATGCTGGTCACTACTAATCTGGTACTGGTTTAGCTGAGTAACTTGCATGGCTTTGCTGGTAAAACTGTCTGACCACCAAACCAGTGTCCAAAACACAACGTAGTTGTTCATAAGGTGAATAGCTCTGTGGAAAAAAGGAAAGACCAGCATCTGTTGTATTTTGAACTAGGGTAGTCAAGGTCAACCAGCTTTACCCATTCTTCTTCTGTCCTGGCGCCTGTTCCGCCAGATGCAGGGTCCGCCCACCACTTTGAAGCGACCGAGAATACTCCAGCAGAGGCGTCGCTCTGTCTGTCGCCAGAGACCACACTCAAACCAGTTTAGTGTAATCAATTAACCTAACATGCATGTCTTTGGACTGTGGGAGGAAACCGGAGTACTCGGAGTATACCCACGCGGACACGTCGAGGACATGCAGACTCCACACAGAAAGGACTCAGGCCACTCCACCCTGGGATTGAACCCAGGACTTTCTTGCTGTGAGGCGGCAATGCTACCCACCGAGCCACCGTGCCGCCCAACCAGCTTTACTCATTACCGTGGGGAAATAGGGGTGCTGGGGGGTTGCATCACCCCCTCTTGGTGCTGAGAGTATAATTGGAAAATACCTGTAACTGTAAAACCATAGAAGTCTTTGTTTGGAAATTGCTTTTCTCTATAGCTATTGACGATTTTATAAGTCCTTGTGAAAGTCAAGCCAGCAAAAACATAAAAAACATCTTGCACATGGTTGCACATCACAAATTCATGTAATAGAAAAATGTAGCCTCAGTAACAATCAATCGGGCATTTTCATCACACACATTCAGTCACAGTAAAACTTTCATACATCACCTTAATACTCAGTCATGAAATCAATACAACTGGACGTATTCTGGACTGTTTTTTCAGTAGCTAATGTTGGAAGCTAGTATGACAGTGAATGGGTGTTCAGTACAGGCTTCATATTTATGGACCAGTTTGCACTGAGGTTGAAAAAAAAAACCCAAACAGACCAATTAAAGGGATGTCTGCACACTTTTGGCAATATGTACTGTAGTTTTGTAACTCTTTGGAACAGATTATCATATCCAGTACAGATTTGTAGACAGTCCAAATAAAAAGAGAGTAATCTCCACCCCTGTGTCTGTTACAGGAGTCTGTGTCATTTTCAGATCTCCTCTCCACTATATTTAGAAACCTCAGCTTAATTGTTTTAGAACTAACAATGTTGCATTATATTTGTCAAGGGGCTATTGTACACCACTATAATGAGCATGAGGACACTATAATGAGCACTGGAGTATGTGATGCTGGATTGGAAAGCACCACTGGGACTCACAGGGTTAGCATATATCATTGCTGCACTACTCAAGTGCCTCCCCATCAATAACAAAAAAATTAAAAGGTTCTGCAAAGTCACCCGCTGATAATTCGGCTTGGGGGTAAGGAGATCAGGGATATAGAACATTCACTGGATAAGATGGATTTGTATGTAGATTACTAATTCCTTTACCTCTGCACCTCACTATTTTTTATAGGATGCTAAAAAATGTTGATCATTAATATACACCATATTATGTTATGGATTCAATAATCCATAATAACAAAGTTAAAACCTGTTAGAGAATTTAGAAAAAAATCTGTCATTTATATATTAAGAAACTTTGCTTTGGAATTCCAAATTGAGGTCAATTTGTTGTTTGCTTTAATTATCGTTGAGATGTATTTAGAACTTCTATCAATTATCTATCAGGGTAAATATCAGGGTTTTAAAGCATTGCTAAATTTTTGAATGTTGCCAAAAGCACAGTGGCCTTAATATTATTGAAACTGAAGAAGTTTGAAACCACCAGGACTACACATGGCCATCTGGCCAAAGTGAGTATCTGGGAAAGAGGGATCTCTGAATGCACAACACTTTGAACCTGGAAGCAGATGGGCTAGAGCAGCAGAAGCTGCATGGGTCCCTCCTGCCTTGTATCAAAGGTTCAGGCTGGTGGTGGTGGTGTAATGCTGTGGGGGATATTTTCTTAGCACTTTGTCCCCCTTAATACCAACTGAGCATTGTTTAAACACCATAGCCTACCTGAGTATTGTTGCTGACCATATCATTCCCTTTATGACCACAGAGTACTCATCTTCTGATGGCTGATTCCAGCATGATAAAGTGCAATGTCACAAAGCTCCAATCATCTCAAACTGGTTTCTAGAACATGACAATGTACTGTACTCAAATGGTCTGTACAGTCACCAGATCTCAATCCTGTAGGGCACCTTTGGGATGTGGTGGAACGGGAGATTCACATCATGGTTGTGCAGCCGACAAATCTGCAGCAACTGCATGATGCTGTCACATCAATATGGACCAAAATGTCAGAGGAATGTTTCCGGCATCTTGTTGAATCTATGGCACTAATAATTAAGGCAGCTCTGAAGGCAAGGTGTATCTAATAAAGTGTCTAGTGAGGTTATAAATGATAAAACAATGAAATTACTCACTCACTTTACATTTACAGCATTTAGCAGACGCCCTTATCCAGAGCGACTTACAATTGATAACAATCCAAGTAATTGTGGGTTAAGGGTCTTGCTCAAGGACCCAACAGTGGCAGCTTGGCAGAGGTGGGATTTGAACCCTGGACCTTCTGTTCCATAGTCCAGTACGTGCTAGGCTACCACAGTCCACACACTTTAAATACCTTTTAATGCAACTCAGGGATGCGCGGAAGGGGTGGGGATACCTTGCCGGCAGCACAGGGTGCAAGGAAGAAAAAAAAACCCTACACACTCACACACACACACGCACACACGGATGCTAGAGATGGCATGCGGGGAAAGACTCGTGTTTCTGGAGTTATGAGGCGACAGTGCTAACCGCTAAATGATAATTTAACTGGTCACAGACCCATATACTTTAACATTTTTATCACATATTGTAATAATATTGTGGTTTAAATAACATTTTTAAATTTCTAATCCAGTGTTTGGTGAAGCACGAACAGAAGAACGCACTCTTTAAGCCCTTTAAGCCTTTTAAACCTTTAAAGACCTTGGCTGAATCCCGAATGCTCATCATATCGACGTGTAGTGCACTAGCTAGGGCGTATGACATCTTATTTCCTGGCTTCTCTAGTGTAGATGTAGGGAGGGATTTCAGATTGATTACAGCTCGGCGTGCGTTCCCGTGGCGATCTCGCGCTTCGCCAGTGCAGGAACGCGCCGTTGCTACCCTACCAGATCCCGACGCTCTTCGAGCGCAGTCTAACCCTGATTCACAGCTGTGCGCCGTGTCATCATAGCTGCGTCCAATCAGCGTGTCAGTTTCTGGTCCGTGGCGTCCAATCTCGCGGCACTTTTTCCTCACGCTACGCACGGCGCCATCAAGGTAGGCTGCGCGGCGCACTGGCTCACTATATTTTGACAGCTCCAGAAGTGAGACGTTAACGCTCAGCGGCGCTTTCGCTTTCCCTTGCGTTTCCGAGCGACCTCGCTGTGAGCCTGGGGTTGTTACAGTCAAAACCCAGCAGCCAGAAGCCCACACAGTCCGGCAGCATGAGCAAAAAGAAAAAGGAGTGGAGAGCGGAGAAAGGTGAGCGTCTTCTCCGCATTCTTCAGCTTAGCTAACCAATGCCCGTGCAGCCCCTGTGCCTGCTGCAGGTTAGAGCCAAAGCTGCCAGGCGTTTGCGGGCAATACGGAGCTCAGCTGTTTTTTATACCGTCGTGGCCCTTAAACGCTCATACAGGTGCTGACACTGGGTTTAAATGAAGTTAGGAGGGTTGATGGGTGCTAGCTATGTGCTGTCATCTCCAAAAGTCGAAGCTCTCATATCAGTTTGGTCTCGGCTTGGAATTGATATGCACTCTGTTGCTTCTCGTTTACTACTTGAACTTCTTTGCTCAAAGCTAAAAATACTGATTGGTAGAAACTTCCACCAGTGACCGTTTCACAGACAGTCACTTTATACTCACCAACCACTTTAGTAGGTCCACCTGTTCAACTGCCCTTTAACGCAAACATCTAATCAGCCGATCACATGGCAGCAACTCGATGCATTTAGGCATGTACTCATGCTTAAGGTGCCCTGCTGAGTTCAAACTGAGTTTCAGAATGAGGAAGAAAGGTGACTTGGCATGGTTGTTGGTGCTAGGCGGGTTGGTTTGAACCTTTCAGAAACTGCTGATCTACTGGGATTTTCACCCACAACGATCTCTAAGGTTTACTGAAAATGGTCGGAAAAAGAGAAAGTATCCACTGAGTGGCAGTTCTCTGGTGGCCCCACTGGTTCAAGATGATAGAAAGGCAACAGTAACTCAGGTTCCAACCGAGGTATGCAATAGAGCATCTCTGAATGCACAACACTTTGAACCTTGAAGCACATGTGCTACAGCAGTTGAAGACCACACTGGATGCAACTCCTGTCAGCCGAGAACAGGCAACTGCGGCTACAGATTGCACTCCAAAATAAACTGGACAACAGAAGATTGCATCATGGAGCCATCCTGAATCAAATCAAGGGTTCAGGATGCTGGTGGTGTAATGGTGTGGGGCATATTTCTGGCACACTTTGAGCCCATCGTTTAACCGTGACAGCCTATTATTGCTGACCTTGTCTGTCAATGCATGATCACAGTGCATCTTCTGATGGCTGCTTCCAGCAGGATAATGCACCACAAAGCTCAAATCATCTCACTGGCTTCTTGAACATGACCGTGAGTTCACTGTACTCAGGTAACCTCCACAGTCACTAGATGTCAATCCAGTGGAGCAGCTTTGGGATGTGGTGGAACGGGAGAGTCGCGTCATGGATGTGCAGTCGAGCAATCTGCAGCTGTGATGTTGTCATGTCAGTATGGCTCTGAGCAATGTGTGCAGCACCTTGCTGAATCTGTGCTACGAATAAATAAGGCAGTTTTGAAGGCAAATGGGGGGCCGACTCAGTATTGGCAAGGTGTACCTATTACAGTGGCCGGTGAGAGTATACAGTCCTAAAAAGAGCATGCACACGCAGTAATGCTGTTGGTTTTTTCCAAATCGGTTACACCGCCTGAGTGCCTTAAGTACCTTTTAATGAGTTATGTCATTTGTGACAATTAGAGCAAACCATTGTATGGTGAATGTCTAGCACATTAATTACCATAGTAATGAAATGAAGTCAGGTTAGCAAGCCAGTTCTTTGTATCTTGTCATTCTTCCTGTTGCACTGCCCGTCTGAATGGTGCTCCTCAAGTCTGATGTCCTGCAAAAAGACTGAATCACCGAGAACTATTAGCAGTCATAACAACTATGAGAAGCGACTTCTCTTACGGTCTAATATGCACTACAGTGGTGCTTGCAAGTTTGTGAACCCTTTAGAATTTTATACACGTCTGCATAAATATGACCTAAAACATCATCAGGTTTTCACACAAGTCCTAAAAGTAGATAAAGAGAACCCAGTTAAACAAATGAGACAAATGTATTATACTTGGTCATTTATTTTTTTTGAGGAAAATGATCCAGTATTACATATTAGTGAGTGTCAAAAGTATGTGAACCTTTGCTTTCAGTATCTGGTGTGACCCCCCTGTGCAGCAATAACTGCAACTAAACGTTTCCTGTAACTGTTGATCAGTCCTGCACACCGGCTTGGAGAAATTTTAGCCCATTTCTCCGTACAGAACAGCTTCAGCTCTGGGATGTTGGTGGGTTTCCTCACATTAGCTGCTCGCTTCAGGTCCTTCCACAACATTTTTCATTGCATTAAGGTCAGGACTTTGATTTGGCCATTCCAAAACATGAACTTTATTCATCTTTAACCATTCAGTGATGGCAAGCCGTCCTGGCCCAGATGCAGCAAAACAGGCCCAAACCATGATAGTACCACCACCATGTTTAACAGATGGGATAAGGTTCTTCTGCTGGAATGCAATGTTTTCCTTTCTTCAAACATAACGCTTTTCTTTTAACCCAAAAAGTTCTAGTTTGGTCTCATCCATCCACAAAACATTCTTCCAATAGCCTTCTGGCTTGCCCACGTGATCTTAAGCAAACTGCAGACGGGTAGCAATGTTCTTTTTGGAGAGCAGTGGCTTTCTCCTTGCAACCCTGACATGCACACCGTTGTTGTTCAGTGTTCTTCTGATGGTGGACTCATGAACATTAACATTAGCCAATGTGAGAGAGGCCTTCAGTTGCTTAGAAGTCCTTTGTGATCTCGCCAACTATTACACGCCTTGCTCTTGGAGTGATCTTTGTTGGACGACCACTCCTGGGGAGGGTGACAATGGTCTTGAATTTCCTCCATTTGTACACAATCTGTCTGACTGTAGATTGGTGGAGTCCAAACTTTTTAGAGATGGTTTTGTAACCTTTTCCAGCCTGATGAGTATCAGCAAATCTCTTTCTGAGGTCCTCAGAAATCTCCTTTGTTCGTGCCATGATACACTTCCACAAACATGTGTTGTGAAGATACTTTTGCCACTCACTAATATGTAATATTAGATCATTTTCCCCAACAAATAAATGACCAAGTATAATATTTTTGTCTCATTTCTTTAACTGGGTTCTCTTTGTCTACTTGTAGGATTGTGTGAAAATCTGATGTTGTTTCAGGTCATATTTATATATATATATATAGAAAATTCTAAAGGGTTCACAAACCTTCAAGCATCACTGTATATGGACAAAAGCACCGTTTCAGTCAGTCCCATTGCCGAAGGTATATAGTATAAAATCAAGCACCTGGCCATGTGGTCTGCCTTTATAAACATTTCTGAAACAAAAGACCTCACTGAATTGAGTGTGGTCCTGTAATAGAATGCCACTGCTGCAACAAGTCATTTCGTGAAATTTCTCCCTCCTAGATATTCCACGATCAGCTGTGAGTGGTATTATGGAAAAGTGGATGCGTTTTAGGAACCACCACAACTCAGCCATGAGGTGTCGTGTAACGTTACAGAGCTGGATAGGGCATAACAGTAAACAACACTCTGCTGACTCAGTAACTGAGTTCCTTATCTCCTCTGGCATTGACACCAGCACAAAAACTGTGCATGGAAAGTTTCATGGCATGGCTTTCCATGGCGGAGCAGCTGCATGCAAGCCTTACATCACCAGGCACAATGCTAAGTGTTGGATAGAGTGACATAAAGCACTCCACCACTGGGCACTGGAACAGTGGAAACTTGGATTGTGGAGTGACGAAAAATGCTTATCTACCTGGCAGTCTGAGTTAGGAGTCTGGGTTTGGCGAACGCCAGGAAAACGTTACCAGCCTGACTGCATTGTTTCAACTGTAAAGTTTGGTGGAGGAGGGTTTGTTTTTCAGGGATTGGCCCAGGTCCCTTAGTTTTTCATTTCCAGCATGGCTGTGCCCCCGAGCATGATGCAAGGTCTAGAAAGGCATAGCTGGGTGAGTTTGGTGTGGAAAAACTCGACTGGCCCACACAGAGCCCTGACCTCAACCCTATCAAACATCTTTGGGATGATTGTGAGCCAGGCCCTCTTCGTCCAATGTCAGTGTCTGACCTCACAAACGCTCTTCTGGATGAATGAACAAGAATTCCCACAGACACAGTACAAAATCTTGTAGAAAGCCTTCCTGGAAGAGGGGAAGCTGTTATAGCTGGAAAGGGGACCAAGTTCATAATGGTGCCTATGGAATTACGATGAGAAGCTCCCGTAGGTGTAATGTGTTGGTGTCTCAGTACTTTTGTTTATGTGGTGTATCTCCGACCTTGACATGCACAGTTCTAGTAAGATATTCACCTGTGAGTTGTCATAAGGTTTTGGGTCATCTGTGTATTCCATATATGACTTAAATCCACCGTAGGTTATTACGATGTAAAATTCCACTGTAGTCACTTGATAATTATCGATAAAACAAAGAAATTTAATGCTGCATGCAATAATGCTGTCGCAGTCTTTTCCAAATTGGATACATCTTGACCTCGTGGTTTCTTATAATCCTTTTGAGGTTACCCATTGTTCCCATTACCTCCAAGTTTAATACCTTGGTGTCAACAACAAAATAAACATGCAAATCCTTAATACTGAAGATCAGAGTCTGTTCCAGTCCAAACTGTTGGAAGACCAGTTCACACCCTGATGCTATATTACATTGAAATATCAGTCATTGAGAGTAAAAATTTGCTAACAGTTTCTGTGTAGATGTTTGTCATTTCAGAGAATGCATGTCACATATATGCACCGATAACATAGTTGGCCCTGTATACAAGCTCGGTCAAACCTAACCCTACAAGTATAGCTCGTTCCGGTGTGATGAAAGTGAAATAGGAATGTTATCTAGACCTGCAAGGCCCTAGAAGAGTTGAGGTTCTTGAAAAGCTGGTATTAACCATCTTGTGTCAACAAGTACTTGTAAGCTATAGGTTTGATTCTGTGTTGCTTGCAGTACAACTTTAGAAGAACCTGCTGATAGTTTCTCATTTCTGAAAGATGTTGGGGAGCTTTACACTTTACTTAGTCATGAGGCCAGATATGGTTTGAACCCCTATAGCAACAACTCAGAAGCAAGAAGTAGGTTCAGACTTGTGGGCAACCTTTGTGGGCACCAGATGAAGAGATACCCTAGATCACTCAGCCTGTTTTTTTGCTACAAGTGTGCATAAAGAGCAAAATGCTTCCTGCTGTGTCACAGCGTGATTATTCTAGCACTACAGTGTGATGGCGAATCAGTAAAATGGAAGTTTTAGATATTCACCTCATTATGGAGGGTTGTGTTATTAAACTACTCAATGTAAAATGTGAATAATTCAAGTAGAGAAGTGTGTTGTTGTTAAAGTGTGTGTTTGTGTATGACTAGATATAGTGGGGCTTGAAAGTTTGTGAACCCTTTAGAATTTTCTATATTTCTGCATAAACATGATCTAAAATATCATCAGATTTTCACACAAGTCCTACAAGTAGATAAAGAGAACCCAGTTAAACAAATGAGACACAAATATTATACTTGGTCATTTGTTTATTGAGGAAAATGATCTAATATTACACATTAATGAGTGGCAAAAGTATATGAACCTTTGCTTTCAGTATCTGGTGTGACGAACCCCCCCGTGCAGCAACAACTGCTACTAAATGTTTCCTGTAACTGTTGAAATTTTAGCCCATTCCTCCGTACAGAACCACTTCAGCTCTGGGATGTTGGTGGGTTTCCTCACATTAACTGCTTGCTTCAGGTCCTTCCACAACATTTTGATTGGATTGAAAGGTCAGAACTTTGACTTGGCCATTCCAAAACAATAACTTTATTCTTCTTTAACCATTCTTTGGTAGAACGACTTAGTGCTTAGGGTCGTTGTCTTGCTGCATGACCCACCTTCTCTTGAGATTCAGTTCATGGACAGATGTCCTGACATTTTCCCTTAGAATTCTCTGATATAATTCAGAATTCATTGTTACATCAATGATGGCAAGCCGTCCTGGCCCAGATGCAGCAAATCAGGCCCAAACCATGATACTACCACCACCATGTTTCACAGATGGAATAAGGTTCTTATGCAGGAATGCAGTGTTTTCCTTTCGCCAAACATAACGCTCTTCTTTTAAACCAAAAAGTTCTATTTTGGTCTCATCCATCCACAAAACATTCTCCCAATAGCCTTCTGGCTTTGTCCACGTGATCTTTACAAACTGCAGACGAGCAGACAATATTCTTTTTGGAGAGCAGTGGCTTTGCTCCTTGCAACCCTTCCATACACACCATTGTTGTTCAGTGTTCTTCTGATGGTGGACTCATGAACATTAACATTAGCCAATGTGAGAGAGGCCTTCAGTTGCTTAGAAGTTACCCTGGGGTCCTTTGTGACCTCACCAACTATTACACGACTTGCTCTTGGAGTGATCTTTGTTGGTCGACCACTCCTGGGGAGGGTAACGATGGTCTTGAATATCCTCCATGTGTACACAATCTGTCTGACTGTGGATTGGTGGAGTCCAAACTCTTTAGAGATGGCTTTGTAACCTTTTCCAGCCTGATGAGCATCAACAACTCTTTTTCTGAGGTCCTCAGAAATCTCCTTTGTTTGTGCCGTGATGCAGTTCCACAAACGTGTTGTGAAGAGCAGACATTGATAGATCCCTGTTCTTTAAATAAAACGGTGCCCACTCACACTGGACTGTCATCCCATTGATTGAAAACACCTGACACTAATTTCATCTTCAAATTAGCTGCTAATCCTAGAGGTTCACATACTTTTTGCCACTCAGTAATATGTAATATTGGTTCATTTTCCTCAACAAATAAATGACCAAGTATAATATTTTTGTCTAATTTGTTTAAATGGGTTCTTTTTATCTACTTTTAGGACTTGTGTGAAAATCTGATGATGTTTTAGGTCATATTTATGCAGAAATATAGAAAATTGTAAAGGGCTCACAAACTTTCAAGCACCATTGTAGATATCTATATATAGTCATACACAAACACATGTATATAAAATATACACACACACCTCCCCATGTCTGTGTACATTTGAGTTAACCTACAGTAATGTGCAAAAGTCTTAGGACACTATTAGATTCGATATACCATTATTTTAACAATGGTATAGTGATCATATGCAATTATTTCTCAGTGTCTTTATTTGAGTACAACCAGCAAATACAGGACATTTGTATGCAGTATTAAAAAAGTGAAAGAAAACCCCCAGAAAAAAGCTTCTGTAGGCTACATTGGCAACTTTTTAGTGTGCCCTCACTTTACATCTGAGCAATATTACCATCTGGCAGCTTCATCAGGATGCCAAGTTGTCCCTTCTGCAGTCCAAAAGCTTGATCAGGATTGATCTTTTTGGAAGGGTAGCAGCCAAGAAAGCACTTCTCCGGAAGGGGAACAGGTTGAAAAGGCTAAGATATGCTAATCCTCACAAAGTTAGGAAAGAAGATCAGTAGAAAATGAGTGTCATTGGGTGACCAATCCACGTTTGAAATTTTTGGGGTCCAATAGTTGACTATGTTATACAGTGGTGCTTGAAAGTTTGTGAACCCTTTAGAATTTTCTATATTTCTGCATAAATATGACCTAAAACATCATCAGATTTTCGCACAAGTCCTAAAAGTAGATAAAGAGAACCCAGTTAAATAAATGAGACAAAAATATTATACTTGGTCATTTATTTATTGAGGAAAATGATCCAATATTACATATTGGTGGGTGACAAAAGTATATGAACCCGCCGGCTTGGAGGAATTTTAGCTCATTCCTCCGTACAGAACAGTTTCAACTCTGGGATGTTGGTGGGTTTCCCCACATTAACTGCTCGCTTCAGGTCCTTCATCCCATTGATTGAAAACACCTGACTCTAATTTCAAATTCAAATTAACTTTTGCCACTCACTGATCTGTAATATTGGGTCATTTTTCTCAATAAATAAATGACCAAGTATAATATTTTGTCTTATTTGTTTAACTGGGTTCTCTTTATCTACTTTTCGGACTTGTGTGAAAATCTGATGATGTTTTAGGTCATATTTATGCAGAAATATAGAAAATTCTAAAAGGTTCACAAACCTTCAAGCACCACTGTATGGTCATTTATACCACTGCTAAAACAAGAAATCTAATATTGGCCTAAGACTTTTGCATAGTACTGTATGTCTTTGGAATGTTGTTGGAAACCCACTGCTGGGGAGAACATGCAACATGACATGGGTGTAGTTCGGTGCAAGAATCGAACTGGGATTGTCTGAAAATGTGGGGCATCAAACAGTTCTTACTACTAGAGGCAGTTTGTAACTCAGTAGTGATTGACACAAGCATGGAAAGATGACTTTTAAACAGAGAAGAACAATTACTGGTAGTTGCTACAATTATTTTTGTTTTCATGTCTGCAGAACGCTTGCTCAGTCTTGGGCTGGAGGAAAGACGTAAAGAGTATGGTGATAACTATCTGGCTTTGGACAAGATACCCACCTGGAGAGAGCCTCTGAACAGTCCAGGTAAACCTAGCAGTCTAAAGCACATTGATAACACAGTCACAGGCATTACTAGCTTTAACAGTATGAAAGGAGAGTGCACATGAACTGGAAACTCCATATACCACATTGTTTAATCCATTCCTTTGTACTAGATCTGAAGGAAAAAGGATGATGCCAGCCTGAATGCATTCAATTGGCTGTTTCATTTCTGAAGCCTTGCAGTTGACTAAATGTTGGAACATGTTAGTGAAATCAAGAGCAACTACTAAAATCATGAAGTAAAACATTTAAATCTTAATAATTACAAAACTGTGCAAATGGCTTATGGTTATTTAACAGTGAAATAACACGCATGGACTATGCATTTAATTTATGTTATAAACTGAGAACAATATTACGTTATGACAGAATTGGTTAAGGTAGTTTCAGATATGACCTCAGATACGTTCGTGTATGCTTTACTCACTCCTGTGTGACAGCAGGTTTGTTTACCCTGGTCTGTGTCGGTGGAGAAAGGAGACTCCACGGGCAAATAAATAAAACCCAGGAAGCTCTGGAGAGATTGTGTCTGGAGTGCTTTCTGAATTATTGCTCTTTGTTCTTCCCTCTCATGTGTGAGATGAAGAAATAGTACATAAAGTGCTATATGCAGGTATGCCCATAAATGCTGCACGCCATTTTTAGGAGTGGGTATTGGAAAGGACTTCACGATACGATACGCATCGCGATACATGGGTCACGATGTGATTATATCATGATATATTGCGATGTTACACATAGTTCACTGAAAATATACAGTGGGGCAAAAAAGTATTTAGTCAGTCACTGATTGTACAAATTCTCCGACTTAGAAAGATGAAAGAGGTCTGTAATTTTCATCATAGGTACACTTCAACTATGAGAGACAAAATGAGAAAAAAAATCCAGGAAATCACATTGAAGGATTTTTAAAGAATTTAATTGTAAATCATGGTGGAAAATAAGTATTTGGTCAAGCTACGTTTGAGATGTGTTTTAAATAAATTTTTTGAGGAAAAATGAACCAGTATTGCATATTAGTGAGTGGTAAAAGTATGTGAACCTCTAGGATTAGCAGTTCATTTGAAGGTGAAATTAGTCAGGTGTTTTCAATCAATGGGATGACAGTCAGGTGTGAGTGGACACCCTGTTTTATTTAAATAACAGGGATCTATCAAAGTCTGCTCTTCACAACACACGTTTGTGGAAGTGTATCATGGCACGAACAAAGGAGATTTCTGAGGACCTCAGAAAGAGTTGTTGATGCTCATCAGGCTGGAAAAGGTTACAAAACCATCTCTAAAGAGTTTGGATTCCATTAATCCACAGTCAAACAGATTGTGTACAAATGGAGGAAATTCAAGACCATTGTTACCCTCCCCAGGAGTGGTCGACCAACAAAGATCACTCCAAGAAAGTGTGTAATAGTTGGCGAGGTCACTCCAGGGACCCCAGGATAACTTCTAAGCAACTGAAGGCCTCTCTCACATTGGCTAATGTTAATGTTCATGAGTCCACCATCAGAAGAACACTGAACAACAAAGTGCATGGCAGGGTTGCAAGGAGAAAGCCACTGCTCTTCAAAAAGAACATTGCTGCTCGTCGGCAGTTTTCTGAAGATCACGTGAACAAGTCAGAAGGCTGTTGGAAGAATGGTTTGAGACCAACCTTATCCCATCTGTGAAACATGGTGGTGGAAGTATCATGGTTTGGGCCTGTTTTGCTGCATCTGGGCCAGAACGGCTTGCCATTATAGATGGAACAATGAATTCTGAATTATATCAGATGATTCTAAAGGATAATGTCAGGACATCTGTCCATGAACTGAATCTCAAGAGAAGGTGGGTCATGCAGCAAGACAACGACCCTAAGCAAAAAAGTCGTTCTACCAAAGAATGGTTAAAGAAAAATAAAGTTAATGTTTTGGAATGTCCAAGTCAAAGTCCTGACTTTAATCCAATCGAAATGAAAGACCTGAAGAGAGCAGTTAATGTGAGGAAACCCACCAACATCCCAGAAATGAAGCTGTTCTGTATGGAGGAATGGACTAAAATTTCTCCAAGCCGGTGTGCAGGACTGATCAACAGTTACAGGAAACGTTTAGTTGCAGTTATTGCTGCACAGGGAGGTTACATCAGATACTGAAAGCAAATGTTCACATACTTTTGCCACCACTAATGTAATATTGGATCATTTTCCTCAATAAATAAATGACTGAATGTTTAACTGGGTTCTCTTTATCTACTTTTAGGACTTGTGTGCAAATCTGATGTTTTGGGTCATATTTATGCAGAAATCTAGAAAATTCTAAAGGTTTACAAACTTTCAAGCACCACTGTAGGTGTGGGAAGAGGCGTGATGGCAGGGCCTCTGATTGCACTCCAGTTGCCTAGAAGTAATGAAGAAAATAAAAATAAAACATTATGGCAAAATGGTGGGATAAAATTACATAAAGCTGTGGTGCAGGATGGTTGCACTGACTATATATTTCCATTTATTAACTGTGTCAATATTTGTGGACAAAATATATTAATTGAAAATTAGTTTGTCCAGTGAAGGTCTCTCCTGCTATTGCCGATAAAGCAGACGTGTCCCAATTCAGTTGGCAAGCAAAATGCACAATCACATTCTGGACAGATTTTGTTCTGTCTGTATGCGACCATGTATTTATCTTCTTGTGGGGACATTTTGCTAGCCCTCACTACTGTACAAAACCTGCATCTTGTATTTGAAAAATCAAAAGAAGTGCAGCACATTTTGAATATAAATCACGTTACGAAGTATGGGATGATATTTGAATTGTAGCTTTTAAGAATCTGTCACTACTGATGCATTTTGTCTGCGATCACATGTATTGTGATAGATATTGTGTATGGTGAAAATGTCCTTAATTATTGTGAGAGAACATTTTGACCATAACGCCCACCTCTACTAAATACGTTTATATGAAATATCATAAAAGATACATCATTGCAAGCATAAATCTTAGTTAAGCTGTCATATACCTGATGTAGTTAATCAGTAACAACATGCTTGCTGAAATAGACTTATTGCTTTTGAAGAAGCTTCACAGAATAAAATGAAACAACTAAATAAATTCCATTTCACTTAAGTTGTAAGATCATTCTTTCTGGAAATCCACCAATGAATTAAGTATCAAATGGCGGTAATGGCTTTCCTTGCAGAGATTTCTTTTTTTATTATTGCCATTAACACACTGACAGCTAATGAACATTATCTAACAAAATCACCTTTAGATTGGGCTTCAATTAACATGCGTAGGAGAGGGATAGAACACACACATCCGTCTATACATGTTAAACATTCTCACACACATGCAGTTTGTCACGCTACCCTGGTGGGGACTTTGACATAAAGGTTACTGTAGCTAATTAATGCTAGGGGTGTAACGATGCATAGTGGCACACAGCGTGCAATACAGTAACGAGACCGGGTGATGTTCTCCGTGAGAATGATTACATTTTCTTTTTTTCGCAGGAGACAAAAGATTCTGTTTGTTTACATTTTTTTTTACAAGAAAGGTACACATTAGTTTGAATTGTTATTCTTCAGAAATAAAAAAAAAAGGAATCTTTTCACAATAGAGCATTTTGTTTATAATTTTAATCCCCCGTTTCTTTTAATTGCAGGAGATTAACCGTTTTTGTTTTGAAAATGTATACAAGGAAATGTGCATTGCTTTGCATTGCTTACACTTCAGAAATAATAAGGGAATATCTTGTATCAAATGGGTAAAATCAGTAACTGTGAGAAAATCGAATTGTGAATTGAATCGAATCGTGAGTAGAGTGTATTGTTACGGCCCTAACCTTAACTTCAGTATCCTACAGAAAATCACTCTTGGTTTGTCCAAAAAAAAGGAAAAAAAGTTGCAGTTCCTGGAAAAATGCAATTGTACTCGTGGGGAGCAGCAAGATGTCCCCGCCATGCCAAAAATGTCAGATCTTGCTGTTCTTGTGGGAACATTTGGTCCCCACACAATGTACTATAAACATTCTCTCTGTCTCTCTGTCTGTCTGTCTCTCTCTCTCTCTCTCTCTGTCTCTCTCTCTCTCTCTCTCGCTCACGCACTCTAATATTTGGTTGATCCGCCCTTTAGCTTTGATTACATGGCATCGTTTTCACAAGCTTCAGCAATGTCACAACATTTATTTCTGTCCTGATTTGCATTAATTTTTCCTCGAGATCTTGTATTGATGATGGGAGATTTGTACCGCTGCACAAAGTCTTCTCCAGCACATCCCAAAGATTCTCAGTGGGCTTCAGGTCTGGACTCTGGTGGCCAACCCATGTGTAAAAATGATGTCTCATGAATCCTGGAATTGTCATCTTGGAATATGCCCGTGCCATCAGGGAAGGAAAAAAGTCCATTGATGGAATAACCTGGTTGTTCAGTATATTCAGGTAATCAGCTGACCTCATTCTTTGGGCACATAACATTGCTGAACCCAGACCTGACCAACTGCAGCAACCCCAGATCATAGCCCTGCCCCCACAGGCTTGTAGGGTAGGCACTAGGCATGATGGGTGCATCAATTCAGCCGCCTCTCTTCTTACCCTGATGCACTCATCACTCTGGAACAGGGTAAATCTGAACTCATCAGACCACACGATCTTCTTCCATTGCTCCAGAGTTCAATCTTTATGCCCCCTAGCAAATTGAAGCCGTTTTTGCTGGTTAGCCTCACTGACCAGTGGTTTTCTTAAGGCTACACAGCTGTAAAGTCCCAATCCCTTGAGGTCCCTTTGCATTGTGTGTGTGGAAATGCTCTAACTTTCAATATTAAACATATCCCTAAGTTCTACTGTTGTTTTTCTACGATTTGATTTCACCAAATGTTTAACTGATCGCTGATTACGATCATTCAGGATTTTTTTCCGACCACATTTCTTCCTCGAAGATGATGTTTCCCCACTGTCCTTCCACTTTTTAAGAAGGTGGTGTGTGTGTGTGTGTGTGTGTGTGTGTGTGTGTGTGTGTGTGTGTGTGTGTGTGTGTGTGTGTGTGTGTGTGTGTGTGTGTGTGTGTGTGTGTGTGTGTGTGTGTGTGTGTGTGTGTGTGTGTGTGTGTGTGTGTGTGTGTGTGTGTGTGTGTGTGTGTGTGTGTGTGTGTAAATTGTGTTTTTTCACATATACACAGACTCTCCAAAAAAAAGAAAACACCTGCAGTAGACATTGCAGTATTAGAATTAAGCCAATTAATAATTTCGTCAATTTAATACTAATTATTTGTCTTGCAACCATCAAGAAAACATGCAGTATGTAACACTGTGGTCAGTGGTAAATGTGTGTTCAACATTTCCATTAAGTTCAACAAGGCAAATGCACAGTAAAAAGTTAAGATACATAATGCATGTCACTTGTAATAATGCCAGTGTAAAGGTGATTTGTCACTTTTTTGTTTTGTTCAATAAGATGCTGCAGTTTTATATGAATTACAATATTTACAATAAATTCCTGGAATTTCAGAAACAAAAAAATGTACCTGTGAGTTGGAGTGGGGGTTCTCAAATACTCTTATCTACCAAAGGAGGGCACAGCAGTTTTGGAACCTCTGCATTAACCTCCTGAGACCTCGCGTCCCACACATGAGGACATGACGTTTTGGGTTTGCTACACCTCATACTTCATTCTGCTTAACTCAGTCCTCATTTGTAGACGCTCTTGAGCATTTCAAAAACAGAAATATCTCCTGTTCAAAGACGGTGCTCAGTTTTTATACAAAAAAAATCAGAGCTCCGAGGAGGGTCAGGAGGTCTCCAGAGGTTAAAACATGTTCCTGATGTTCTCTTAAACTCTTACTATAGAGTTTAGAGTTAAACATCAGGTTTGAATCCTGGCCTGGTCACTGCTTGTGTGGAGTCTGCATCGTCTCCCTGTGTCTGTGTGGGTTTCCTGTGGCTACACTGGTTTCCTCCCTTGGGTAAATTGGCATCTCTAAAGTCTTAGTGTCGTATGTGCCCCCTGATGGACTGGCACCCTGATCAGTGGTGGATCCTGCCGTCCCCCATGACGCTGAAATGGATTAAGCAGATTTGGAAATTGTGTGTGAGGTTCTATAACTTTGGAAAAATGTTTTGTGATCCACTACTTGATGAGACTGATAAGACTGAGGATTTATTTATTAGGTTTGTATATACCTTATACTATTCTGAACAGATTGCTGTCCTGAATAAAGCCACACGAATGAAGCACAACACTTCTTGAGGTCATATTGCTGTACATCAGATATATAGTACTGTGCAAAAAGTTTTAGGCCACCATTAGATTAGATACACCATTGTTTTAGCAGTGGTATAATGACAAAATATATAATATAATAATTTTTCAGTCTGTTTATTAGAATACATTCAGAAAATACAGGAAATTTGTATGCTGTATTAAACTGAAAGTAATCAGAAAAGTCAGCTTCTATAGGTTACAGTGGTAAGTATTTAGTGTGAGCTCCTCTTACGTTTGATCAGCCACATCCATCGGGATGCAGTCTGTAGAAACTTGATTTATTTATTTACTGTGGTAGCCTAGCGGTTAAGGTACTTGACTATGGACCAGAAGGTCCAGGGTTCAAATCCCACCTCTTCCAAGCTGCCACTGTTGGGTCCTTGAGCAAGACCCTTAACCTACAATTGCTTGGATTGTAAGACTGTACCCATTGTAAGTCCCTCTGGATAAGGGCGTCTGCTAAATGTTGTAAATGTATTTTATGTTTTTTTTGGAAGGGTGGCACCCAAGAAACAGGGTGAAAAGACTACGATCTGCTAAACCTCACAAAGACTGGAATGACGATCGGTGGAAAAGAACATTATGGAGTGACCTAAGACTTTTGCACAGTATATCCTATTGCAATACCACATAAAGTGGCTCAGAGCAAAACTGAATAATGTTAGTATGAACAGCAAAAGTCTGTCTTGAAAGATCAGTCATGAAAAGGCGCACGAGTCAAAAGGTCTGACTTCGCCACCTGCAGTGTGAATATAGCCATAATGGTGATATGCTTGCTGGAAATTCAGTGGCTTTCTACAAAGAACGTTTCATTTCTGTACTTTATTTCCGTGAAAATAGGAAATTAGGGCACTTGAAGTGTAAATTGGTTCAGAACCCGATGAAGGCTTTACCGCATAGTACTTTGGAATAATCGAATAGGGAAATTTGAAAAGGATTTACAAATGCTGCTTGATTTCCAAGATGAACTCGGATGAAACCGTTGAAATGGTCTCAAACTGTTCTTTTGCTTCACACAGCACCAGCGGGAGAGAAGGAGCAGCGTGTCTCATTGTGCGACAAAGTCTCTCTGCACAAAGGCGACATTACCATTCTGGAGGTGGATGCCATCGTGAATGCTGGTAAGTGTTTTGGGTCAGTACTTGCTGGTGAATCGTATCACGTTACATTGCGAGCTCACGGAATATACTTGGTGCTTGGCTCCCTCTAGTGGTTGTATGCGTTTTTGCTCCTAGAATGTGGTTTGGGTTTGGAGTTGCTTGTGAAGCGGTGTGATGTGGTGAAGAAGTGCAAGCGGGCTGGGCGATGACTGGCTGTGCTCTTTGTGGATTTGATTCGGTCACAGTACAGATTTAATAGCAACTGTAAGGAGTAGAATGATCAAACCAAACGTGAGGTTGTTTTTGGAAGCATTGTATTACAGAAAATCATTGTGAACGCTCAGAAATGGAAACTTTTCCTTCTGGTGACATCAAGTGCAGATCAGAAGTGATCCATGGGCCCTTGCAGTATGTTAGGCATACAGGTCCATACCTATTTCTAGTCAAGTCAAGTCAGAACTATTTATATAGCGCTTTTTACAATGGAGCATTGTCTCAAAGCAACTTTACAAGTTTAGATTATCTCCTAATATCTACGTCCAATCCCAAATTGAGCAAGCCTAGGGCTACAGTGGCACGGAAAAACTCCCTAAGTGTTATGAGGAACAAACCTTGGGAGGACCAAGACTCAAAAAGGAACCCAACCTTCTTGGGTCCTTTCTACTCAACCCAACCCAACCTCCTTTCTACTCTGTTTAATGCCACAAATAAGCATTAAATACTTTCCATGTGTAGACTAATACAGGGCGTACTCTTTAGAACAAAATTGCTAAAACACTGCATACTCATAACTCAATCTACCATGTCTGGTTTTACACCATTAAATCTTGAAACATCTGCATTATCGTTTTAAAGGTTAATCATTGCCTTTATGGCTTGGCAAGTCTTCTCTCCATGAGCAAATGGGACAAGACCAAAGTCCACACATACTTTAACTGTCTAACAACCACAATGTACCAGAATCACTCACCAACACCTATTTGAAGGGAGAGACACCTACAGCGGCCAAGTTCCAACCACAATAAAACATGTCTTGACAAAATGCCCCAAATTCAGCCAGGAAAGGAAAAATATACTCAGAACAAGAACAAAGAAGCATATTTGAAATAAGTGCATATATATGATCAATTAACAAGGAAGATGAGAGACATACAAACATGGAAATAAGCTGTGCACCTATATTTAAGATTACTAGACATAAGATGGATAAGCATATGAAAATGCTTCAAAATATAAGTAGGGTTGGGTATTGTTTGCATTGCTAACCAACACAGTTCTTTAACAGATATCCGGTTCTTGGAATTTTGGTTTTGATACCAAACCT
This sequence comes from Ancistrus triradiatus, assembly GCA_025084515.1. NCBI lineage: Eukaryota > Metazoa > Chordata > Actinopteri > Siluriformes > Loricariidae > Ancistrus > Ancistrus triradiatus. The sequence continues at coordinate 145,154 of JAJAGP010001009.1, forward strand.
ACATGTAGGAGACTTTCCTGTCATGACAATGACTCCCGTGCAGAGCATAACATAAAACATGCACACAGCTAACTAACTAACTTGATAAAAACTGTGTGAAGTTGTGTATGCTAAGCTGTACCCACCAGTGTGGAGCTGTGAAGTGAGTGCACAGTAATGCTTCCTCGCGTTGTAGCGCTTCTGTTTGGTGAGCATATGCTAAAACTGATCATGAGGCAGGGGAGCATTCAAGCATACCAGATTACTGCTGCTTCCACACACTGCTAATGTTTTATCACACTTTACATTTTTAATTTTCGTTCTTGGCCTAACGCCGACCGGCCTGTTAGTCAAGCCGCGTGGAGCGATATTGCAGATCACTACGTTCATCGTAGGAGCAAGCTAAGAAGCAGGCAAGAATAATTCCTGTTGACTCATCATGACTGTACTGGTATGTGAAAATGTGTCCTGCCCAGTGTTTTCAGCTCAGCTCAAAGCAAAGAGCCTGCTGGAGGAATATTAAATATATACATTGACAGCATGCTGCAACTTCCATTGAAACTTCCACACCAAATACAGTGGGGCAAAAAAGTATTTAGTCAGACACTGATTGTGCAAGTTCTCCTACTTAGAAAGATGAGAGAGGTCTGTAATTTTCATCATAGGTACACTTCAACTATGAGAGACAAAATGAGAGAAAAAAAATCCAGGAAATCACATTGTAGGATTTTTAAAGAATTTAATTGTGAATCATGGTGGAAAATAAGTATTTGGTCACCCACAAACAAGCAAGATTTCTGGATATCACAGACCTGTAACTTCTTATTTTGTAACTTCTTATTTGTTTACCTGTACATACTTATTTTCCACCATGATTCACAATTAAATTTTTAAAAAATCCTACAATGTGATTTCCTGGATTTTTTTTCTAATTTTGTCTCATAGTTGAAGTGTACCTATGATGAAAATTACAGACCTCTCTCATCTTTCTAAGTAGGAGAACTTGCACAATCAGTGGCTGACTAAATATTCTTTTGCCCCACTGTATGCCAATCTGTTCCTGCATTTATGCCTAATGCCTAAAGAAGCTTGGTTGCTTGAATTTGGGGGCTATGTGGATGAGCGACTTCTTTTGTACTAAATAGAGTTGCAGTACTCTAGTCTGGTCTCGGTCTCTATCTCAATCTCGTCTGGACTGAGGTATTGTTAGTTATAAACTGAACTTTTTCTAACGTTATTGAATATCAACAATCCATTCAAACAGAATAAATCAATTCATTTATCTACATGCCTACATAAAATCTGCACTCAGACTGGCTAGTAATTTTCTTCTTGTGTAATGAAAAAAAAAAAAAATCTTAATCTTAGACTTGACTACTAAAACTAAAGAAATCATTAAGTTGTGTCCTATTATTAACTTGTATGTATGACCATACATAAATTGTAAGGTGAGAACCCTAGTCGATTCTTGGGTTTGATCCCACCCTCAGACTCCGCCTGTGTGGAGTTTACATTTCCTCCGTGTCCATGTGGGTTTACTCCGGGTACTCCGGTTTCCTCCCACATTCCAAAGACATGTATGTTAGGTTAACTGGTCATGGTGTCTATACTATAGAGCACACGGTTTTGTCATAAGTGTGCCCTGGAAGAGACGCCAGTCCATCACAGGATGCCATTCCTCCCTCAGCCAAGACCAATTGTGCCTCTACCCAGCTGGTGGTGGGCTAGTGAGTTTGCATCTGCAACTTGACACTCACACATTATCACAATGATTTTTTTGTTAGTTATTGTGTTAAAACTGAGAATATGGATCAGCACCCAAATACCAGAATCATTCTGGTGGGACTGTGGTAGCCTAGCGGGTAAGATACTGGACAATAGACCAGAAGGTCCAGGGTTCAAATCCCACCTCTGCCAAGCTGCCACTGTTGGGTCCTTGAGCAAGGCCCTTAACCCTCAATTGCTTGGATTGTAAGACTGTACCAATTGTAAGTCGCTCTGGATAAGGGCGTCTGCTAAATGCTGTAAATGTAAATGTAATCTGACTCCAAATGCAAACAAGAGCTGCCTGGGAGTGTTTGAAATTTACACATGGAGTACTGTCCAAAAGTCTTAGGCCACCATTAGATTATATATACCATTGTTTTAGCAATGGTAAAATGACCATATATAATTATTTCTAGGTCTATTTATCAGAATACAAGCAGAATACAGGAAAAAGTAATAATTGCTACTACTAATTTATTTTAATCGCCTTTCCAATGCGCAAGGACACTTTACAAGACAAGCATTACTAATAAAATATCAACAATAATATATTGGGTACAAAGTAAAAATACTCAGTACACACATCAAACACACAACAATGCAATTTTTGGTTAGCCAAACGCCTGTGTAAAAACAAAGTTCTGACTTAAGATGATTGACACTCGCAGAACGCCCAACGTTTTGAGGAAGATCATTCCAGGAGCAACACTACTAGACGCGCCGCCAACTGAACACTGTTATGAGGAGATTAGAGCCTGCAGACTTTGATGAAATGTGAAATTTGCATGCAGTATTAACAAACTGAAAAAGGAGAGAACTTTTATAGGCTACATTTGGCAGGTCTTTTTGGAAGCATAGCAGCCAAGAAATTACTTTTTTTGAGGAGGAACAGGGAGAAAAGGCTAAGATGTGCTAAAGCTCACAGATTTGAATGACAATCAGTGTAAAAGAGTATTATGGAGTGACAAATCCAAGTTTTTGGGTCCAGTCGTCGACAATGTTATATATGGTTATTATAAAATTGCTAAAACAACAAATCTAGGGACTTTTGCACAGTACTGTACAATGTTTTATATGAACAAAGCAAATTCCTGTGCGAGTAGGATAAATGAGATAGGGCACATATATTTGGGCGAGAGCCTAAGTCATCACTGTGTTTATGTACAGTGAGCACGTAGTTTCTTTAGAAAGGCTTAAGATTATACAGTAAATGATAAAAGCCTGCAAATACCTGCATGCATTCAATTTCCCCTCTAATGCATGTGCATTTCTGCCCGGTTTTGAGTGATCCCTTTTGGAAAAAACCATGAGGAAAAGTGTTTGAACTTACAGAACCCTTTTTATTCTTTCATTTTATATATCCCTTTCTCTCTTATCTCCCGCCCTCAATCCCCGCCTGTATGCAGGGATTTATGGTGATCCTTTAAAACCTAATGCACCATATTTTAGTTATCAATGTTGCTTTGTAGCCTTATTTAACAGCGGCTTAGGGGGTTAAAAGTATAAGGAAAGTTTCTTGCCACACAGATGGCTGTGTTTTATCTCCGAAAAGGCCAGTGGCTCAGATCAAGGCTGTAATCACATTAAAGCACTTCAGTGGAGGAACAGCTCATTACCTGTCCTTCTTCTGTGTATTAGCTGACTCTTATTGTGGTTGCTGGAGTGTGTATGGGCGTCAAACTTGTGTTTGTACAGATCTGTACTTGTTACAGCTTCAGTTCTGTTTTGAATATGAAGTACACTGAGCATCCCTGTTTCCTGACAAACGTAAGTATTGTATATCTGTCTGTTTTCCCTTCAGCTATAGTGTAGAGTAATCTCTCTGTATCTCCCATTTTATTTAGACACTGTTATTCTAGAATCTATACAAATGGTAAACTGTTCCTTAGCATGCATTTGTGGAAGCTTTCTTAGAAAGTGCACGTTATCTATCTACATCATTTGTCCATGTCATTAAAGGTTTAGCAATAGGCTATATAGTCAAGACAAATGCAGGTAGTCCCCGATTTGACAGGCATTCCAAGCTGAATTTATCCTAAACCAAGAAGTTTAAGATGTACTTTAGATATCATAGCATAGCCTACCTTAAACATGCTTAAAAAACAACGGTTTCCCAGCGCTCATCACTCCCGCCACGTGACTCCCTACGTCACGCGCTGCCGAGTAGGGAGCGCCCTATGAGCACTGCTGAAGGATTTGAGGATGACTAACGCAAACTGTGCTGTAACAGATGAGCTGCTGTCTCTGATTTACATCTACAAGGTGGAGCAATGTGGTAGGTGTCCGAGTGCACAGTGAGAAAACATAGGGTTTAAAAACTCCAGCAGCACTGCTGTGTCTGATCCATTCATACCAGCACAACACAGACTACCGTATTTTTCGGACCATAAGGCGCACTTAAAATCCTTTAATTTTCTCAAAAATCGACAGTGCGCCTTAAAATGCGGTGCGTCTAATGTATGAATTAATTCTGGTTGTGCTTTCTGACCTAGAACCGATTGTAGATGGTACAGGCGCTCATAAATCTGTCAAAATCTTTTAGCACGGCCTTGGTAAGTTACGAAGCTTACGGCAACCGTAGTGCGCAGCATCGTGGAGTAATACGGTATGTGCTTCAGCATTAGGGTACGTGCATTCATTCATTTATTTTCGAAGCGGATTTCAAACTCAGCGCTATCAGTCACGCAGTACAACATGGACATAGAGCAGCTGCGAGAGAATTCAACATTAACGAATCAATGGTACGGAAGTGGAGGAAGAAAGAGGACGCCCTACGCCAGGTAAAGACCAAACTGAGCTTCCGACGGAACTTAAGAGTTTTGTTTCATTGAATGCGCCTTATAACCCAGTGCGCTTTATGTATGAATATAGACCCGTTAGCAGTCGATCATTGATATCGCGCCTTATAGCCCGAAAAATACGGTAATACATTTACATTTACATTTACAGCATTTAGCAGACGCCCTTATCCAGAGCGACTTACAATTGGTACAATCTTACAATCCAAGCAATCGTGGGTTAAGGGTCTTGCTCAAGGACCCAATAGTGGCAGCTTGGCACAGGTGGGATTTGAACCCTGGACCTTGTGGCCCATAGTCCAGTACCTTACCCACTAGGCTACCACAGTCCCCACCACCCATACATGGTAATACACCACCACGACATCAATGTCACTGCAGTGCTGAGAATGATCCACCACCCAAATAGTACCTGATCTGTCCTGGCCCTATAGATGCCCTGATCATTAGAGAATAGAGTAAGGGGTCTAAGAAAGTATGTAGAGAAACAGATGGACTACAGTCTGTAATTGTAGATCTATGAAGTGCTTCTAGATGGTAAGTGGAACTGATGAAATGGACAATGAGTGCAGAAACAAGGAGGTGTAAAGGGATGGATTGACGTCCTGACTAGGGTTTTTTATGAATAGATAACTCAACCTTCTGACATTGGACTATGCATGTTTAGTGGTAAAACGGGTCAAAGCAGGCAACGACTGACCTTGAGGAGATCAAATGTGGAACCATTTTATGTTTTTCCAAATTGCCTAAAGCAAGCAATCTGATACAAAGATATAAAGATGTGATGAAACGGCTGCCTTAATTAGTCAGTTGTCCTAGAGTTATACTTTACCAGGTTTGTAGCCTCTAGAATATCTTTCGTCCCAAACCACACATGCATGTCTCACTATCTTTGTGGGGACCGCCCACTGACATCATGATTACTGTAGCTAAGTAATGCCACACCTGACCCAAACCTTAACCTCAGTATCCTAAAGCAAATCTTTTCACTCTTCTAGTTTTTAAAAAGGAAGAAGTTTCTGTAAAACACCAGTTAACCTTGTGGAGACCAGCTAACAACACAGACTCGTGTTTGTACTTTAGTCCCCGTGCTTTAACATATATAAGACGTTAGGCTGCCCAACGTTTAATGGCAGGGACAAATTAATTTAGGGGAACTGCGGCACATTCTGATGGAGGTCAGAATGTAAGCACGCATGAATTTAAATCGTTCTTTGTATGGCCAATTTTTTCCCATGGAATAGATTTCTTGTCAGTCACTTTAATTGAAATATGCAACTGATGTTGGATCCATTTAAGGTGTGGAAATTTTAATTGCTTTCGCTTGCATGTTTCCCCACAAGGCTTCCACGGTGTAAAGTAAACAAAATAGGTAGAACAACATTTATATGCCGCGTATGTCTGGTGAATTGTAGAGATTTCACAGCTTCCCAGAAAACATGGATTGCTTGGATGTTTTTTTTGTATTCGCTGTTAAAATCTTGTGTTAATGTAATGCGCTCAATTTAGCAGCAGGCCATTTGATAAATGTTTGAAATGGAAGGATGTTGTAGCTTACCATGCACAGCCATATGCTATAATGATGACTAATGCACACTTTGCATTTAAATCCACAAAGCCTAATGGAAAGCAGTTTTAAGGGCTGATAAACCATCTATTAAAGATGATCAACAGGGTGGCTTTTGTAATTGTAAGTGGAGATAAGAGCTTGAATTGAGGGTCTTGCTAACCAAACTTTCACAAAATGAACTTTCTTCGTTAAAAACTGAGCAACTGGAAAAATAATATTGATCTAATTGCCTCTGTAATTGGCACTAAATTCTGCTCTATGCTTCTAATAGCTGTGTTGATACTTATGCAACGTGCTTATAGTAGCATACTGTATGTACATGGGAGTAATCCCTGAAATTAGCATACTGCTGAAGGAAGATAACGAAGATGTAAATGCGAGAATCATTATAATTTTGTAATTCTATAGTAATCCTGGTAAACAGTGGAATTGTACTCCACAGACATTTGGAGTTCAATGTTGCAGTAGTAGTAGTAGACTGCTTAGAAAATGTCGTCATAAGAATGAATGATGGTATACTGGCTAACTTTTGTCATTTTTTTCTTAAAGACTGAAGCTTGAGTACCGAGTGTGGCTTCACAGTAACGTTCATTGCATTTCGAACAGCTTCAGAAGGGCTTTCGCCACTCAGTCTAGGCTTAAAGGTCATCAAAACGAAGCAATTTGGCTTGCACATTTTAACCATATGAAGATTGATTCAACAATTCTGGCCTGGAAAACTAGGATGCACACTAATGATCATCAGCTTTGTACTGCTGGCCAAATGCACTTGGACCTTCTGGTCCATAGTCCCATATCTTAACCACTAGGCCACCACAATCCCCATTTCCCCTTTTCTAAAACAGAGTCTATTTCTTAAGTGGATTATATGTTGGGTATTGCATACTATACTTACTTTTAGGTATTTAGCAGATGCCCTTATCCAGAGAGACTTGCAATTGATATAATTTTACAATCCAAGCAATTGTGGGATAAGCACCTTACTCAAGGACCCAGCAGTGGCAGCTTGGCTGAGGTGGGATTTGATCCCTAGACCTTCTGGTCCATAGTGCAATACCCTAACCGCTAGACTGCCGGAGTCCTATAGTGTATAGGGGTTTAACGGGACAACAGGATGCTGTCTATCGTCGGGTGGGACGAAGGATCTTCTAGTAGGATTGTGTGTTCTTTATTATACCGCAATCAAATGCAATTCCACCTTTGAACACCAGAGGGTGTACTCAGTCGCATGTCCTGTTGTCAGTGAAGATACTTCTGATTGCTTTTAATTGCGGTTTATTTTTTTATAAGAAAAGTGCACATTATTGTGAATTGTTATTCATCAGAAATAAACAAGGAAGGGCTTCACTCCATTATTTAAGATATGACGAAGCTACAGTAGAACATTTTTGTTTAAAATTTTAAACCTAATCTTTCTAGTAACTTCTTTCAAGTGCAAAAAAGCATCTTTTTTTTGTTTGTTTAAAAGCATGTACAAGAAAATATCCATTGTTTTGCATTGCTTACACTTCAGAAATAAGGAACGAATTTAATCAAATGTAAAAGCAATAATCTTGAGGAAATCGTGAGCAGAGTGTATCGTTACACCCCTAGTATTGTATGATATCTAGTTTATAAAGGAATTTGCTGAAATATCCCATTTCAATTTGCCATAATCATTTTAAGATATTTGTGGTGTTCTTTTCAAACACAAAGTATTGACCTGTATTTGTAGTAGAATGATTAATTTATAATAAATGTGTGTATCTTTACTGGCAGGTGTTTGACCAAAAAACGTGCATGGAGTTTGGGGGACAAATTGCACGAGGTGTTGTGTGATCAGAACTTGACATGACGCCAGTGTTGTAGAAAATGCAATAATCTGAAGCAACAAAAATCACTATCCATAAAATTAGCAATGATCAATAGCTCATTTCGAAGCTGGCCTGGAGTTTAAATGGCAATTTGAAGCCATTAGAACTTAGAATCAGGTTTCTGATAATTTGGTTGTTTCTTTATACCATGCAAAATCCAATACCTTTGGCTCTTACATGGATCTATACACATTTTGACCTTCGGGAGATAAAGTTCTACACTGGTGCTACACGCCTGCTTTTCTTTATTTATCGTATTAAGAAAATTAACACAATTTCCCCAAAATGTCCAAAACATAGGCATGTAGAAGTATGTAGTTTTAATTTACTACCGGTAAAGCATAACTTCTTTCTTAGAGGGTTTTATGCAGTTGGACTGGACTCCCCCACATCCTTTCTTTGAGCCTTTCTCTGTGAGACATTTGAAAAGAAGGATATAAAGGAAAGCATAATGTGCAGTGCTGTCTCAAATGGATGTGTGGGTGTAAAGTACACTGAGTCACATTTAGGACCTGAAAGCTTGGCGCTCTGTGTTTTTGTGTGGCTGTACGTGTACGTGTCTGTGTGCGTCCATCTCCTCTGCAATTATCTGCATATGTCACCCACTGCTTGTGAAATTCATGCTCATTTTCTCTCGAGTTAAAATATATAGACTTTGCAACCGATATTCAGACTGAGTTTATGGCCTGTAGGGGGCACTGTGTATCCGTGGCAAACGTTTGCACCGTAGAAGAGTCGTATCCGCTGCAAGCTCTTCGGGGTATTGGTGTCGTTATTATTTTTTGGATTAATTTTTCTTTAAACCAACAGGATACTTCTTGTTTTTGAGGGCTACCTGGAAATCCCCAGGTTTAGCGGTTGTCTCTCATCTGGGTTTAGTCTGGAAATGGACTCTGTTTTGATGTAGCCTGAGTTGTTCAGCTAGGAGTTGTGTAACTGAGAGAGAAAGACTGAAGGAAGAATCAGGAGTATGGAAAATACTATATTTCTACTAACAATGGTGCTGACTTCCCTGAACTGAATAGCGTACATTAAAAAAAAGATCTCAAATAAGGTTTGAGAATGGTTTCCAGGTTATTTTACTTACAATAGAGACCCAGAACATGCCAGCACAATTTCCAGTTCAGCACGAAAGCACTTCTGTAAAAAAAAAAAAAAAAAAATCCACAGAAATCAGCTTGGCTTTCTGTCTTTCTTTCCATTTTCCTTTCTGCGTTTTGAAAGCTGCTCTTCAGATGATGTAATCTTCACTACAGCCTGCTGCTGAAAGTCATCTCTATCAAAAGATGGCTGCACCTTAGCAGAAATTCGTATGTGCGGCTTGGTCTGTGGTGGCATCATTTGAACATGGCGGTCGTGGACAGTGACTGCTTCATGTTGCTGAAGAAGGTTGTCTGCTTGGTTAAGGTGGCTTTTACTTCTCTGGAAAACATTTACTGCACTCGATTGGAAATAACACTTTGGCCTTCCAGTAATGCGGTTGACTGTTGGACTGAATATACGTTTTTTTTTCTTCCAAAATAAACATGTAAAGATTCTGGTGTTCTGGAATTGTAGCACAGTGTAGCACAATGATGTATTCATATATGCAAAAACAATGAAACACTGCATTCTCGTTCATTTTACCACGAGTGATAAATGTCACAGCTGAAATGTAAAAGTAGCTGCTTTATAGTGACTAAAAACATTGTTGTTAAGGTGACCATGGAAGGAAGCACTCTAGATAACAGATCATTTTGTCTCAATGGCTGGTTAAACTGGATAAGCTCCAGTGTTGTCTGTCTGTTTGTCTACAATTGTTGGGGAAAAATGAGAGAGGTATATTGTAGTGCCGGGCGATATGACCTCAAATCGATATCACAATTAATTGAACATTTTACCTCGATTATGATTAATGAACGACTATTTTCTTTGTGTCTTCTTGAATTTTTTTTGTATTGTTAGTAAACGCATACGTTATCGATAGCTGCTTTGTGTAGGCATTTCTAGCTAGGTGCTTGTCAGTGTCTCGCTTTTTCGCCCTGTACTGTTCATATTCTGTAGTGTTAACGTGTTGAAATAGATTGGCCATTACTGTTGGTCGCTGAGACCTTATCCGTTTTACAGCTGTCTTAGTTTTGTTCGCTGTCATCTTCTCTAAAGCCAAATGTGCCCAAATGATGGGCAATAACAATGTTATAAGCTGTTTGGTGTTTGAGTTCTCCTCCGTGTTGCTTCCATTTCGCTGACTAGATAGGGCAGAGCCACCTGACTCCACATGGGAAGGATGTTTTTAAGAGGATGGTACATAAACATGTAGAGTGGGAAAGTATTAACAGAATTTAAATATGGGCAAGAATACATCGGTTACAGGTTCTGAATGTCTGTTTTGATTAATTGCCCAGCCCTAGTATATTGTAAAGACATTACATTTACAGGTTTTAGGCGACTTACAATTGATACAGCTTTACAATCCAAGCAACTGTGGGTTGAGGGCCTTGCTCAAGGAGCCAACAGTGGCAGCTTGGCACAGGTGGGATTTGAACCCTGGACCTTGTGGTCCATAGTCCAGTACCTTACCCACTAGGCTACCACAGTCCCACAGTCCTACGTTACATGTGCACTCAGTTTGTAGAAAGTTTGAGTTCTTCATACTTCTGGTATGGTTTTTTTTACACATTTGTAGTACTAAAATGAGAATCACGTTGGACATTGGTGGTTTTGCTTATAGACCTTCTCCCCAATTAATCTGACAGTTTAGTTTTTTTTGTGCGGTGGAAAAAAACACAGATCCAGATTAATGGTGCCAGAAATTCACAGTATTTGTATGGCAAGTTGTCCTGAGCAAAGCGTATGTATATTTAATTAGCTGTCCCTTTCAATAAAATCCTCATTTGCATGAGTTATTGAAATGACCAAGTGGTATTTATATTAATTTGTAAATTAGAATGCATGTCCTACTTTATCTAGACATTTTGTATGCAATTACTCTCCTGGTTGCCTTGCAAACTACATCTGATTATATTTGGAAACCAGCGTTTAAGTATAGGATGTAAAAAACTAGCTACCAGCATCAACTTCTAATTGTAATTGCATGTTTCTGACCTCTGGAAAATTGGAATCTATGATCGTGGTCACCAGACCAGCCCAGGCTTCAAGTTTGCACATCTTGGCATTATTTGCTACATTTAAAACAGAACTGCCTGAGGGATGCTACATGACAAGAGTTATTTATGCTAGATTTCCTCAAAAAAAAAAAATCTACAAATTATTTTACGCCCATGTTAACTGACTGACCTCCATAGACAAAAGAACAGACGCGTCCAAAAAGAGCTGCCCCTTATGTAGTGCATTGTTAATGGGTTATGGGTACAAACTGAAACTGAACTGAGTATTTACTTGCTGCATGTGACATCCAATTTGGCCATAAGACACCATGGGTTTGGGTTCCTGGGCTAGCTCATTAGAATGAATGAATGAATTAAATGAATGAATTCGTTTTATAATTTATAACAAACTACTGGGACCAAATACAAAAGGGATGCACACCATAAGCCTATATAGGAGGGTGTAATCGCATGATGAAGCTGATGCAACTGAGCTTAAAATGTTTTGGAACTGATTACCGTTTGTACTCGGCATCTGCATCTGGTGCCTCTCATGTCAGTGTCCAACAGTAGTCGATGGATGGATTGATGGATTCCAATTGGCCTGATACCACATTATGGTTGCCATATCCTGGTGAAATCTTTCCCCATGTTCATCACTGACTGCACCAAAGTCAGCAGAGAACAGCAGCAAGTGTGAATGCAGAAAATTAATTTTCAGTAACATGTTACTGAACCACTCTGTACTTGCCAAGGAAATTCTCAACAACATCCTTAAATGCCTTCCATGCTATGTTCTCTGGTCTCACTAGCAGATGATCGAACTCCCTGTCATTGACGACCTGTCTGGTATGTGGATCACCAAAAATACCTTCCTTTAATCTTGGCATCACTTATTATTGAAATATATGTATACAACTGTGAAATCCATCACCACCTTTGTCCATTGCTAGCACAATTTCTCATCAATCCACCTGCCAGCACCTAACCTGACTGAGCATGCCCTGGCATGTCTGAAACATCATTTGCATAGAACCTACACTGCGGTGCATGCCCACTTAAAATATGATGGGGAAATTAAAAATAATAGGTTATAGCTACAAAACAGTATGTGACAGGAATATTTTAAGGTCATTTTCGTGATCAGTAGCCCCAAATCCATAAACTGCACCCAAACGTGCTCAGAAAGCAAACTCTTGCTGCCCAGTGGTACCACTGGACATGAAATGGAAGTAAAGCTTCTGATTTGTCTGTAAAAGCAAATGTTTATACTGTAGAACCTTGGAACTTGAACTTAATTGGTTCTGGAAGGCTGGTTTAACTCTGATTTGTTCCAAGTCCGAATCAAATTTCCCCATAAGAAGTAATGAAAATAAGATGAATCCATTCCCAGCCTCTAATTGATTTTTTTAAATGCCTGTATGCCTTTAATTACAAATTAACTATGCGAACCGCTGAGCCACCGTGCCGCCTACAAAAACCATTCCAATCATTACACATATGACGTGAACCCAAAACAAATTTAGAAATTAAAATCGACAGCACCTTATCTGTCACGAGCCAAGCAGATGGCATACTGGAGCTGGCAGGAGAGGAAGAGATGGAGACATCTGATTTTGAAAGAGGAGTCTGACCTTCTACCTTTCTTTAGGGCTGTGCAAAAAAATCGATACGACAATATATTGCGATATTTATTTCCGTGATATACTACATTGATTTTCAGCTCAAAGTATCGATCTTCTGAAGAAAAAACACATTTTAAATGGGCCTGTAGAAGTTGCAGTACAGTGTTTTGACCTCTGTCCTCTGAATTATCGATGTGATGTATTAAGGTGATTCAGATTGTACATCGTATTTTTAGTGAACTGTGTGGAATATCGCAATATGCATCGTATCGTGATAGAATCGTATCGTGACCCACGTATTGTATTGCGCAAGTCATTTCCAATACCCACCCCTACCTTTCCTTGCACCCGTGATGCATTTAGGGCAACATATGCTAACCACAAACAAGAGAAATCTGACTTTTTGTTTGAATTTGGGGATACAAAAATTTTAAAGGGGTTTGAAATGGTGCTTGAAAGTTTGTGAACCCTTTATAATTTTCTATATTTCTGCATAAATATGACCTAAAACTTCATCAGAATTTCAGAAGTCCTAAAAATAGATAAAGAGAACCCAGTTAAACAAATGAGACAAATTTTATACTTGGTCATTTATTTACTGAGGAAAATGATCCAATATTACATATTAGTGAGTGGCAAAAGTATGTGAACCTTTTGCTTTCAGTATCTGGTGTGTTCAATTGTTGATCAGTCCTGCACACTGGCTTGGAGGAATTTTAACCCATTCCTCCATACAGCTTCAACTCTGGGTTTCAGGTTCAGGTCCTTCCGCAACATGTCGATTGAATTAAGGTCAGGACTTTGACTTGGCCATTCCAAAACAGTAACTTTATTTTTCTTTAACCATTCTTTGGTAGAACGGCTTGTGTGCTTAGGGTCGTTGTCTTGCTGCATGATCCACCTTCACCTGAGATTCAGTTCATGGACAGATGTCCTGACATTTTCTTTTAGAATTCTCTGATATAATTAAGAATTCATTGTTCCATCAGTGATGGCAAGCCGTCCTGGCCCAGATGCAGCAAAACAGCCCCAAACCATGATACTACCACCACCATGTTTCACAGATGGGATAAGGTTCTTATGCTGGAATGCAGGGTTTTCCATTCTCCAAACATAACACTTTTTCTTTAAACCAGAAAGTTTTATTTTGGTCTCATTCGTCCACAAAATATTCTTCCAGTAGCCTTCTGGCTTGTCCACGTGATCTTTAGCAAACTGTAGACATACAGCAATGTTCTTTTTGGAGAGCAGTGTCTTTCTTCTTGCAACCCTGCCATGCACACCATTGTTGTTCCGTGTTCTTCTGATGGTGGACTCATGACCATTAACATTAGCCAATGTGAGAGAGGCCTTCAGTTGCTTAGAAGTTACCCTGGGCTCCTTTGAGACCTCACCAACTATTACACGCTCTTGGAGTGATCTTTGTTGGTCAGCCACTCCTGGGGAGGGAATTTCCTCCTGAGAATTTCTTCCATTTGTACACAATCTGTCTGGCTGTGGATTGGTGAAGTCCAAACTCTTTAGAGATGGTTTTGTAACCTTTTCCAGCCTGATGAGCATCAACAACCTTTTATGGTCTGAGGTCCTCAGAAATATCCTTTGTTCGTGCCATGATACACTTCCACAAACGTGTTGTGAAGAGTAGACTTTGATAGATCCCTGTTCTTTAAACAAAACAGGGTGCCCACTCACACCTGATTGTCATCCCATTGATTGAAAACACCTGACTCTAATTTCATGCCACTCACTAATATGTAATATTGGATCATTTTCCTCACTAAATAAATGACCAAGTATAATATTTTTGTCTCATTTGTTTAACTGGGTTCTCTTTATCTACTTTTAGGAGTTGTGTGAGAATCTGATGATGTTTTAGGTCATATTTATGCAGAAAGAGTTCACAAACTTTCAAGCACCACTGTACTTCAATAAGTTGTGTAAATCCCGTTTAGTTTTATGGGTGTCTACAAACACATCCCCCCCCTTTTGTCTCTGTTTGTATTTACAGAGGCAACAAGCAAAGGTGTACCTTTTTTCTTTTCCTCCTCGTTTTTCCTCTTTCACTTTATCAGTACTCCAGCAAATAGGTGTTGACCGATTTGCCATTTTCAACTTAATGTGTGAGCAAAATAAGAAAGACAAACTCCCCATAAATCCTCCTACTCAGACAAACACCAAGCCCACAAAGTACTTTGGGTTCTGTAGGAGTGTTTTTTTTTTTTTTATAAAGTGTATTTATAGCAACGTATTTCAGAGCTTCTCCAGCATTAGCAGAAGTAGGAGGCACAGTAATGACAGCAAAGAGAGTCGGGCTCAATTTCAGCCTTCTTTCAGGACAAGTTAATTTCACTGGCTTCTTGTAGAGTCAACTAAGAATGGAATGCGGATAAGGAAAGGCAATTATGGCACCTGCATGCGGCAAATAAAAAAAATCACATGGGATAAAGTGAATTAATTTACATTCATGTAATGTTATTTCCTGCAGACAAATTGGCTTTACATGTACTGAAATTAAATCTGCTTCGGAAAATTTGAAACCCTGCAAGGATAATCAACAAAATAAATGCACTGGAATACATCTTCACACACCAGAGTCTCAGAATTTGGGGAGAACGGATCGTGGATGGTAATATGTTGTGTACAGGTCAATATTATGGACCGACAAACTCTCCAGCTTTAATAGAGGTATAACGGGTTTAACAAAATTTTTATTTCCTATTACAATTTGTTTCTTATTCACATCTCAATGACAGAAAACTTGTATGAATGAACCCCTGTGACACCTGCTGACAGAAAAGAGAATTGCAGTCTTGAAAGGCAGAAAACAACATATCATTCTACTGTCATTTTTGGTAAGTGTTTAAAATTGTAGATACAAATATAAGAGTACTGTTTCTGGTCAACGTCCATATTTCACAGATGGTTATACAGGCATTAAATGGTGCGTACCTGTATATAACAAAATGTTTCTTAACTTTTGTTTGCATTATTGCAAATGTAGTCATATAGACATGAACCTCCTTTAGATTTATCATCTACGCCGCCCAAGGAGGTTGGGTCCCTTTTTGAGTCTTGGTCCTCCCAAGGTTTCTTCCTATAACTCAGGGAGTTTTTCCTTGCCACTGTCGCCCTAGGCTTGCTCAATTTGGGATTGGACGTAGTTATTAGGAGATAATCTAAACTTGTAAAGTTGCTTTGAGACAATGCTCCATTGTAAAAAG